>JAVJIF010021714.1:0-80082 GCA_038442645.1 Agave tequilana
AAGAGGCCTAATTCAAGGCGTAGTTGCATTATGTCTCTCAAGTGGTGATGAATTATTTTGAATCTATTTATTTTGTTATAATCCCGAATCTCTCAGGTGGTGATGAATATCCTGAAATTATCCCAAATAAATTCAAGACCGCAAGCTATTTATCCTGAATACACAGTATGAATTGTCCAATTTTATTTTGTCTTTCCCAAAAATCAAGTTTGGGGGGGGGGGACTATTGGATTTTTTTTGACTTTATTAAAACTTTAAGTTTTAGATTTTTTTCAACTGTTTAACATATCTGTCAGGACTTTCTGGATTGTTCAGCTGACCGCCCGGTAAATCGATCATCTGGACTAATTTTTCAATTTTACCCTATTGGCTGACAGATCGGTCCACCGAACATTTATCAGGGCTTACTGTTTGTTTTGGCTGACCGCTCGGTCGACCGATAGCCTGTAACAGCTAGTTTTGACCAACTGTCGGTTAACTGATTGCGTGATTCTGCTAGAGTAAAGGCTATATTTTCAAGTCTGTTAGTTTTCTAACTTTCTTTAATGACTGTTTTGCTTCTTTCAGCCTAAAAACCTGGGTTAAGGCCAAAAAACTCTTCTAATTGTATTTACTTATTGCCTATATATATGGGTCATTTGAGAAGAAGTTTCAAAAATTTATTCAAGTTTTTGAGATCTAGCTTTCAAGAAAAATTAAGTTTTTATTTCTCAAGTTTTTCAATCAAAGTGCTTACAGTTCTCAATCATTCTCTGAAGTTTTTAGCTCTTAAAGAATACTTTCTTCACTGAATTTTTCTCTCACAAACTTCTTTGACCCTCATTTCTCCATTCAAAACCCTAAAAGTTGTAAAGAGAGAATTTGTAATCTTTGCGGCTGTCAAGAGCTTGTAAAGTTCATTGGTCGTATGCTACCTCTTGTGTAGTAAATTGAAGGTTGGAGTTGTATACTCCAGGTCTTGTGTAGACCTTCTAGTTCCTTTATGGAAGTTTCTTTGTGTATAGTGGAAATCTTTCACGCGATGAAGGTGGGGACGTAGAGCTTGGTGCTCAAATCTCTTGTATTTGCGATTGCTTTCTTTTTTGCTCTTACTCTATCTCTATTACTTGCACTTGTATTTTTCCTTATATTTTTTTCTTGCACTTATGCTTTTACTTTCATTGCACTTGCTATTCATCTCTTGCATTATTTATACTTGTCGGTTTTCCTCTATCAATCAAGAAGGCAATTGAGAGCCTAACTCTTATCTAGAGGAATATAGAAGAGAACTTCTAAAGCCCTTAGTTGAAAATTCAGATTCACTTCTTGATTTGAGTTGACCATTTGTATTATTTATTGTAATTATTGCATTTCCACGATTGATTAGCATTACACGTATTCACCCCCTCTGGTGTACTTTCAATTAGTATCAGAGCCTTGGACCTTAGTTTTTGGTTTAACCACCCTACAGAGATCCTTTTGCTAATCACTTATTTGCTTCATTTGCTTGTTTTCTACACTAGTATCCATGGTCAAATAAATCAAGACTCCACCCAAATTTGATGGCCTTAATTTTCATATAGAAGGTTAAGATGACCATTTACTTGCAATGTTTAGGAAGTCGGGTTGCAAAGGCACCAAACCATTTTATATACCGGACGGTGATAGGGACACTTGGTCCGAAATTACCATCAAGAAATTTGATGCTAATGCTAAGACACATTATGCTTATTCAAGCCTTGAATTATGATGATATTGCTAGGATAATTTATTACAAATTCGTCTGTCATACTTGATTGCCACACACGAGAGGATGTCACATGTTAAGAAAGCTAAGATTGATCTCTTGCATTTTCAATATGAAATTTTTTCATGAATGAGAATACATGATTACCAAATTTACTAAAATCACAAATGATCTTGCTTCTTTAAGTGATAAAATTGATAATGATCAAAAGGTGAGGAAGTTCATATATGCTCTTAACAATCTTGGGACATCAAATTTACTATGTTAAAGGAGCTCAATGATAAGGAAGAGATGAAGCTTATTGTTCTTATTGGGAACCTAATAATTTATGAGATGAAAAAAGAAAAGCTAGAGAGGAGAAGGCACTTGCCTTCAGATCTACTCCTACCATCTCCAATAAAGATGAAGAAGAAGAAGATGATGAAGATTTTTTTCACATAGTAAAGAATGTAAGGAAGATGTACAACAAGGCTAAGTTTGAAAATAGAAGAAAATGGCAAGGGAAGTAGAAAAAGAAGATAGTGTGCTGCAATTACTGAAAACCTGGACATGTAGTTGTCGATTGCCCGGAGACCAAAGGCAAACCAACAACCTCCAAGAAGCCCTACAAAAAAGGCATTGAAAGTATATAGGATTCAAAGAGCGAATCCGAGAACGAAGTAGACACGACAAATGTGTGTTTAATGCAAATGAGAACACACCCAAGATAACATCCGAATCTTCTCTTGATGAATGCTAATTATCTATGGATGAATTGGATGAAGCTTTTGAATAACTTTCCAACAATTATGATTTCTCTAAAAGAACTATTTGAAAATGAAAAAGTAAAATGAATTTTTGTCATATCCTGCTTCTCAAAATACAGGAAAACGGTATGTGTCCATACATGCGGAATAGAAATCATGCATGTACACTCTAAGCCTTCTGTAGACAGTACAGTTACATTAATAAAGCAAGAACATTGCTGATATTTCTATATAATACATAACAAGAGTACATAATATAGTCCCATAAAGATAGTAATAGAGTACACATGAGTCCATCGGCACATTTATAAAGATGTACAGTAAAAACTAACTATATATAACACAAAAAGCATTGCTATGGAATATATAGTGAGCCAAAAGGGACAAAAAGTCGCGAACAGTCGAATTGTCCTACTGCTGCTCAGCCAGACCGTCTAGGTACTCCTGGTTGCCTCCGCAGGGGTGGTCACGTGATCTAGATCTGGGCATGCAAGTCCATGATCTCAGATACAACTGAGCAAATGTACAAGAAATAATAAAGAAACAATGGAATAACACAACATAGATATGCATATGGAATAAATAGGATAGTCATGCAGACATAAAAAATGAGACATCAACAAGTACAGTACCTGTAACTAAAATTAATATGTACCGTGCTATCCGTGAGTGCATGAACCTGTGCCATGAGACCTACAGATGGAGGATCTCTGATCAGTTGGGTGTATCACATGCATACCCGGAATCACGACCTTAAACAAACCACTGGCTGCTAAAACCGGGGCTGGCCCGCTAAGGCGAAACAAGTAACGGGAAATGGAAAACAAGACTTCAAGCTATAATAGACTGTAGCCAGCACTACCACGCCCCTGTCGTGGGACTATAATGGATCCAGGACACCCAGCTAATAAGATCTAGTCAATCATTACATCTCCCTGTCCCTAAGTAATTTGTATTATAGTAGGGCATGTGTGGACATGGTCTGATAAGTGCATCTGACTCCTCGTATAACAGGAACTAGTAACAAGTATACAAGAAATATTCTACAAGTAGTATGTGTGTAAGTGTGTATAAACATGTATTGTGCAAATAATGGGAATAAATAATAGGAATATTCGTGTAACAGGTAAAAAAAATAAATAACAGGAATATCCGTGTAACATGATTAACTAACAGGAATATAGGACTTTATCCCAGCCATCTTCATAGAAATATACATAATATGTCAACACCATTATTGATGACCCAATAGGACAAGCCATGCTCGAATATACCACACAATCCTTCAGGAATAGACAATTATCAGGAATATCCAGAAAACCGAGTATCGAGTAGTTCAATCAGATAACACTAATGGTCTAGATGATTTATATAATGAAAGGATAAAAATAAAGATAAACACATGCCTTAGTACGAAGCTCCCGCTGTTATGATCACGACGGTTCAAAGATCACATGATTTGGATGTCAGATGGTCAAGTTATTGTTCATGATTCAGGGTCTGTTTTGTAATATTTGAAATTTATTTAAGGGGTTAGAAATAACTTTTCAGGTTCAAACATAAATATAAAAAAAATTAAATAGAAGTATAATGAAGTTTTACCTTTATTATAAAGTTAGTGGGTTGTAGGTGTGGGTTTAGATGCGGGTCAGTTTGTTTACAAACCTTTATTTACAAACCTGTTATAGGTTTTTACAACACAACAACAACAAATGAAGAAGAAGACGAAGAGAAGACCGGGAGATCTAGCCGCAGCGACAGTGGATTGCGTTGACCTGCGATGACAGCGACGGTTGAGTTCGACGGCGGAGCTACCCGCCAGTCAGTTAAAGGGGGAGAGAGACGAAAGAGATAAAGGGAGTATGAATAAGGGGAGGCATGGGGGCCTATAGTGGAGGCAAGGGGTGGCTATGGCGGAGCCATGGGCTGGCTGTGGCAGCGCTATGAGGGATGCAGCGATGCTGGTGAGCCCAGGCATGTGCTAGAGTGAGAGAGGATGAGTGAGGAGAGAAATAGAGGGAGTAGAGGAGACTAGAAGGGAGTGCCTCAGGTGGAAGGTGAGCTGGGGTGAAGCGACCACGATCGTCGACGATGGCCGTCCACGACGACGAGAAGGGTGGCGGTCGGATGGGTAAAAAGCAAGAGATAGCATGCAAACGAGAGGGAAAGAGAGAGCGTATGAGAAAAAGAAAGAGCGTACGAATGTGTGAGAGTAAGAAAGATTACATTATAGGGAAGATCGGCAAAAAACCTGTAGAAAAGAGGAGAAGGTGGAGATACTTAGGGGAAAAGAAAAGGAAAGGAAAAAAAAAAAGAAGGGAAAAATAAAGATTTTGAAATATATTTAGGATTAATTAGTATTAGAAATTGTATTAGAATTATTATTTATTAGTTTTAATACCAATCACTAGTAGTATTCATTGCTAATCTTATTATTTATAAATATTCAATATTTAGTCATATTGTTATTTATTAATTAATGGTACTACTATTATTTTATTAATTATCCGTTATTATGTATGATTTATTTATTATCCAAGAAATTATTTTATTCATTAAAGGAATCCTTACAAGTTATTCTTATTATTTGTATTATTACATATCGGTATTTATTTTATTTATTAATTTGTGAATGTATAAAGTAAAAATAATTTATACGAAATAAAATAGGTAACGATCTCAAACAATATTTATTAGGAAGGGGTATTACAACTTCTTCAAAATCAACTAGTTATTATTTTCACAGAAAAAGAGCTTTTATTTTCTACTCTTCAAAAGACACAAAAGAATTTGATGCACACAAAATTTCTTGCATAGCTAAATTTTCTATTATTGATGAAAATGAGATTTTCACTTTGAAAAATAAAATTAATACTTTGAGCAATGTTTTAAAGAAGTGTGAATTTGATAATGCTAGGTTGGAGGCTATGTTTTAAAAGAGGCAAACTCTAAGAAAGCCTCATGTTTCACACATATAACATCATGCTCACATACCATCATAAGCACATGTACACCATGCACACCATGTTACACGCACCCATGCTACACATGCTTATGATACACAAACACATCATGTATTTTTATATGCCAATGTGTTTTCATGCACCTATTGTGAGCGGAAGAGTAACTTAGCTAAGTTTTATTATGATAAAATTAATGATTTTAATGATCATGTCTGGGTTCGAAAGACTAACACTCTAGGGCCAAAAAAAATTTAAGTACCAAAGTCAACCCCTTTGTTAATTGATATAGGTACGCACCAAAACTCCAAGACGTAGGCAGCGGTGGTACCTTGATAGTGGTTGCGCAATATACATGATATGAAATTTCAACAACTTTGTAACCCTGTCAAGGTATCATGAAGGTGGCACCGTCACCTTCGGAGATGACTCAAGGGCAAGAACGTTGGTATAGGTAATATAAAGATTAGCTCGTCTACTTAATTGAAGATGTTATTTTGATAGATGGACTCAAATATAATCTACTAAGCATTAGTCAACTATGTGACAAAGGCGTAATTTTTGATGATTCTACTTGTGATGTTTAGATAAGAAAATGAGTTCTTGTGTTCTCTTCAATTTTCTTGAAAACAATGTTTAAATGGTTGACATGTTGAATTTACAATGCAACGCTATTTTTGAATGCTTTTAATGAAAAACTCTTGGTTATGCATAGGAGACTAGGCCATGTTTGTTTGACCATCTATCCCAAATTAATTCTAAGAAATCAGTGAAGGTACTTTCAGTTTGAAATTTGAAAAGGACCACATTTGTGACGCATGCCAACCTAGGAAACAAACCAAGTCCTCTATCAAAAAAAAATCAAGGATATCATAACATCAAAGCCTCTAGAGTTGATTCATATAGATTTGTTTGGTTCAACTAAAATTAAAAGTCTTAATGAAAACCATTGTATTTTTGTTTTAGTTGATGATTTTAAAGGTGCATGGGTTTTCATTTTAGAACATGAAGATGAAGCTTTTTTGTATTTTCATGTTTTTAGAAAAAGAGTTGAAAAAGAAAAAATTCAGTTTTACGCATAAGGAGTAATAGAGGTGATAAGTTTATCAACTATTCTTTTATCACTTATTGTGAAGAAAATGGAATTAAACATGAGTTATCGTGTCCTAAAACTCCACAATAAAATGGAGTCGTTGAAAGGAAGAATTGTACTCTTTAAAAAATGGCTAGAAAATGATTAATGAATACGGATTCCTTTAATATCTATGGGCCGAGGCCGTAAACACTTCATATTACATTAGGAATCGAATCTATTTTTGCAAACCAATAAAACTCCGTTTGAAATTTACTATTTGAGAAAATCAAATATTTTCTATTTAAAGTTTTTGGATATAAGTGCTTTGTTTTGAATAAAAAAGGCAATTTATGCAAGTTTTATGCAAAATCTTTGAGCCCATCTTTATTGGTTACTCTAATACTAGTAAGACTTATAGAGCCTTCAATAGGTCAACTTTGACTATTGAAGATTCTATGCGTATTAAGTTTGAGGAATCTAAAGCTCTTGTGAATAATATTGTAGAGAATAATTCTTTAGGTAAGACTTGGAGAAGATAACTTGAAGGGCTCACCATTGCAAGAAGACGATAAGCCAAAGGATGATGAACATGTTGAAGCTCAAGATGTTAAAGGGGAGCAAATTCAACCACTTTTAAGGGATTAGAGATATGCAACAAGTCATCCCAAATATCACTTCATAGGTGATGTATCTAAGAGGGTAACTACTCCTCCAAACTCCAAGATATATATGGCCATTTTGCATTCATTTCTCATATTGAGCCCAAAAATATCCTAGAGGCTGAGAGCAACTCATATTGGTTACTTGTCATGCAAGAAAAGCTCAATCAATTTGCGCGCAACCAAGTTTGGCACTTTGTTCCCAGGCCCCATGATAGGCCAACCATTGACACTAAATGGATCTTTAGGAATTAATTGGATGACTCAAAAAATGTTATTAGGAATGTCACACTCCGTTCCTAGAATATGTACTTAGATACGTATTCAGATTCTCGATCATATTTTTCAATTTACTTCTGTTTTTATTTTTGTTTAATGAATATTTATGCGACCGTTTTGCATTGGATCCAGATTTGTGAACTCAGAGTCAGCCCTAGTCTGAACCGGAGACCCGATCCTAATGTGCTAATCAATTTTATCTTTTGATAGACAAATTTGATTGATTTTAGTTTCAAATATCATTTCTCAATATTTTAGATTTTTCATGATTTTCTGAAATGTTTCTGAATTAAATTGCAAAATCTTCAAAATCAGAGTCGACCAGTATCGCTGATCAATTCTAAGATTTTTAATTTACAAATGGAGTTGAATTTCAAAAATTTGCTTTCATATTATTTCTTAGAATCACATTGTATATCTTAAAGTATTTTTGGAGAATTTCTAAATTTATCAAAACTTGGCCGGATTTGGTGTCGGCAAGTATCGCTAGTTGATTTCAGGATTTTTAATTTTAAAATAAAATTTCGTTTTGAAAAATGATTTCATATTATTCCTTAAGGTGATGTTTTCTACCTCTGAAATTTTTGGGGATTTTTCAGAAAAAGTCGATATTTTTCGATATTATTATAATATTATTTTATTTTGGAATCTTTTCATGTCTTTCTTTCCTTTCCTTTTCTTTTCCCCAATCAACCCACCTGCGAACCCACTCTCCTTCATTTACTTCCCATCCTCTCCATCTCTCCCTTTTAATCTCTCCCTTTCTTTTACCTTTTCTTTTCCTTTTTTTTTCTTTTCCTTTTCCTTTCCCTTTTTTCCTTCTTTTTTCTCCTTCTCTCCTTCTTTCCCTCTCTCCCTCTCTTCTCTGGACCAGCGCTGTCGCTACCTATCCAACTCTGCCACATTCCTCCGGCGAGCCCCCCACGGCCATTGAGCAACCACCACCCTACTCCGGCCTCTCCTCTCCTCTCCTCTACTCCAATTCCTCTATCCACTCCACCAAGCATCGCCGCCATCTCCAACTTCTTTTTCTTCTTCAATCCTCTACCACCTTCAAATTAACCTCCACTTCCACCCAATTCTCTTTACCATCATCTTCAATTTCATCTCCATCACCACAACCTCCTTCTCTCCTTTCTAATTTCATTCTTCTTCCCTAATTTCCACCACCAACACCTCCTTCATCTTCACCACAACCACCACCACTTCACATCACACAATCACCACCCCCTTCTTGCTCTCTCTCCCCTTGGGGTGGCCAGCGGCTACCCCTGGGCCAGCACGCTACTGGCGGCCGATGGCAAGGCACGGCCAGAGGGCTAACAGGCCTCCTGTGCGTGAGCAGAGAGAAGGCAAAGCCCCTCTCTGTCTCTCTGATTCCTCTTTCTCCCCTCTCTCTCCCCTCTCTCCTTTCTCTCCCCCTCTTTGTTTCTCTCTCTAATTCTATTTCTCTTTAGCTCTCTCTTTCTCTCTTTAGAACTCTTTCTCTCTCGCTCACTCTCTTTTTCTAGCTCTCTCTAGAACCCTTTCTCTCTAGCTCTCTCTTTCTCTCTAGATCTCCCTCTCTCTAAATTTTCTCTCTCATAAAACATTAATATATAATTATATATATATTGGTGCACGTGCTCGAGTTTCTGGGATTTCAGATTTATAGTGATTTTCTGAAGATTTTAGGCGAGTGTCCTCGCCTCGTTTTGGGTTTTCCCGCTTTCGAATCACTATGTATTTATTTCTGTATTTTGAGATTGTATACATATTTTGCATTGGGTTATGCCCTTGTACTTGTATATGGTGGAGTGCCTAAGATTGTACATGTATATGCCTGTGTCGAATGTTTGTACTAAGATAGTTTATTTCTTGTACATTGGTAGTCTCCAGGAATCACCACTCCATGGTAGTCTAGTTCTTATCACATATATATGTATGCAAGTGTGGTACTAACAGTGCAGGTACCCTTGTACCAACTCTGAATTTCTCCCACTCTCAAGATGGCTGCCCAATAGGTGTTAGGTCTTGCACCCAATGGGTTTCGTGGTAACTGTTGAGAGTGCGCTTAGACCCCGAGTGTACTTTAGCCCTCAAACTCTCGCCTACTTCCTCGAAAGAGGAGTGCGCTTAGACTATCAAGTCTCTCATACTCTGCCTGGTAGGCATACTTAGCACTCAGTTCTTTATTACTAGATTAGTCTAACTGGAACTCTGTAGGATTTTTTATTCTCCTTCTAAGCCGAGTCATTCCAGTAGCTCCGTCAAGCGCTCTAGTGACTATACATTATTTGTTGTCCGTGCCTCCAGCTTGCTTTGCTCCACTTGGATGTTCACTTGCTTGCTAATTATCTACTTGCCAGTTTATCTATTTTCTATCAATGGTTGTGAAGAGTTTGAATCTTGCTTATACTGTTTACCTAAGACTACATGATTTTTCAATATTTGTGCGATCTCTTATATCCGAACTATTTTCCTATATCGCTTAACATGATTTCACTTGATGTGCTAACATTTACCGTGCTGTCTATTGTCACCTATCTGTATCACTTGACATCTGATGTATTACCACCTAACAACTGGTATGATACTACTTGACACTTGTCCCCGGTTATGATATCGCTTATCACCTGCCACTGATTGTAAATGAAAGCAATAAGAATTACCGTCTAACTTTAGGCTAATGGGTCGTGTCCACGAGGAGGAATGCGATAGAAGCTTTTTGATGAATTTTTAAATAACAAAGAATGGTGTTGGTGTTTTTCTTTTGTATATTGAAAAAGAGAATGGAGAGAATGGAAGTGATTTAAAGAAAAATTTAAAACTTGGAAAAGGTTTTGGAGAAGATGATCTTTTAGAAAATGATTTGAGAGTTATTTGGCTGTGATTTAAATTATGAAAAGGATCCGGGCTCACTAATTTTCTACTCAACTACTTACTTATCTCTAGAACATTTTGGTGCATCACTTTTACCATAGGCAAAAACCTTTAGTTTCTATTAATGTTTAAGTAAAACAAATAAGATGGTTTTGGTTTAAATCTTAAGGCCTTTCTTAACACATCATTAAAAATAGAATGTTAAACCATTAAACACGAAGAAGTAAGTATGGAATAAAAATAATTTAAAATAATTTGTGCTTTGAAAGTCTAAGTTTAAAAGAAAAACATTCTCATATGCTTTCAAGAACAAAGTTTAACTCAAGCATTAATATGATTCAAGAGAGTTGCTTTCATAAAAATCAATCAAGAGAAAGGAGGTAAAAGAGATTGATTAATGAGCCCAGAAGATAGTTTAGTTACTCATGATAAAAAGAAAACAAATGGTTTAGTCACTCATGGTCGAGTTGAATAAGCAAGTTGAATCTCCTTTGATTGTTACTTCAAGGATGAATTACACACTCAATTCCACTCTTCTCTCTTTGCTAGTCTAAACTGAAAAGTAAAGATGAGATACAACTTCTCAGAACTATCTAATAATACTCTTAAAACCCTAATAATGAATAAGAACTCTAATCCTAGTCTTCGCTATATTTTTCAGTGCAAAACATGCCTTTTATAGGCAAAAACCTAGAAGGGAGAGGAGTAAGGAGATAAGGGAAGCAAATGCTCCCCTTATCTCCACCAAAGGACCGCGGATCCGCGGTTTTGGTCGCGGATCCGAAGATCTGGATGGCGTGTGATTTGACCTCTTTGTCTGGCTAGATTTGCTGTTTGTCTCTGATTCTGACCTGATATTCGGTGATTCTCAAGCTAACCGATTTGGATTCTTATAAAACCAAATTAACCGATTTTATTTGATGTAATCCTCCCTGATATGCGTTGATCTTTAGCTAGAATTATCTCTATACTCCTGAACATTTATCTCCTCGTTAGTTAGGATTTAAATTAGATTAAAGTGGGCTTTTGGGCTCATTTCTTTTCTATCTCCATTAACAATGGGCCTGCACATTATTAAATAAAAATGAGACTTATTAGTAGGGTTTATTAGATAATAAATATGATAATGTGACAATATATATGCAATATATGTGACTGATCACATCCCCACACTTATCTTTTGGTCGCCCTCGAGCAAAACATCAAAACTAGTCCTAATCAATTATTGAACCACTTTCGCATGTCACTCGATTATACTGAGCATGCACAACAAGCCTTTAAACCTCTAGGTTAACCCTAGAGGATAGTTTTGTCTCGTGAGGATTTTCAGTGGATTGCACCCACAAAATCCATAAAGAAAGAGAAAAAAGTTAGTGTTTTGAAAGTATTTGAAAAGATAGAAAATATTTGAGGTATTGTTATAAGAGTTCAAGTAATCTATAAGTTATAGAAAAAATTGAACTTTAATTCCTAAACTTAGTCTCTATAAAAAACATGTCATCAATCAAAGTAAGGAGTCAATTGTATTTCTTATCTATTGTATCACTTTACCCTAAGTCATATGCACTTCGTGACTGTAAGTTTTGACTAAGGGTTCTTTAACTTTAACTCTATGCTTTATTTATTTTTATTTTTGGTGGTATTTATTCCTCAATTCCATTAGCTTTCTATCTGCCCATGTAACGAGCCTTTAGTCGGTGACACCCAAATCAGACAGTCTTAGGGCACCTGGTTAGAAAATACCCCTAAGGACTTAAACACTCAAGCAAATAAGGCCATGAAACTAAGAGTTTTTATTTATAAAATGTACCTCTTTTAGGCGTGAATACTTATGCTTCATGAGGCACAAATACCAACTTAATTAGAAGATATATATATATATATATATATATATATATATATATATATATATATATATATATATATATATATATATATTCAAACTTATCTAATCATCTTTTTCATAAATACCAAGGCTTGCTTAGGCCAAAGCACCTAGATAATCAATAATTAGATTTGGTTATTTTTCATAGATATACATATATTTTTTTTCCTCCTCTTTTTTTTATAAGGCATAAGAATTTTTGTCTTTGAACCCTAAGTGTGTAAGTACATAAAGTGTGCATATATCTTCAAGGTAAAAATTAAGATTAAATTACTTTCATCAATTTTCTTCTTAACCCTAAAATCAAACAAGTCATCTTATTTTGACCAAGTATAAGAAATCCTAATTATGATTTTCCTATTCCTTAAAATTAATTTAATTTCTTACAAAAAATATATCAAAATATTATCTTTTCTTTTAAAAAGTTTTTTCTTTTTTTACGTTTATATTTTTTCTTTTTTTTTTAGTTATTTAGTCATGTTAGAGCCCTCCCCCACATATCTCATGCTTGTCCCCAATGTATGAAAGAAATGCATAGATGCATGAAATGAAATGTTAAAGAGGTGGATAAAAAAAAGTATACAAAAATATGTACAACAACATGTTTCTCCCACACCTAGTTCTTTTTCGGTCTCATCCCTCTAGCACTCTTCCCATCATTCCAATGGTTTCTCTTATAGGGCATAGTGGGGAGGTGAATTTTTTTGTCATTTTAGCTCTCTTCCTCCCTAGTCTCACCTTACTTAAGTTTTTTTCCTCATATGTCTACATCCATTATTCAAAAATTTATCATCATCACACTTATCGGTTGGAACTTTCTCACTATGAATGCCTAAGAATTCTAACTCAGTTTCATATATCTCCTCAAAACTTAGATCGACACTTTGCCCTGGATGTGTGTAATTAGTTAAAATATCCCTAGTCGGTCCATCCAAACACATGAGTTCTTCTTCAAAGAGGTTTTCAAAGATTAGGTCAATCGAAGGTTCTTGAATTATATTCTCATGCGATATATCATTGATTGGCTCATCGAAAGTGAAGATATTCAAATCAAATTTTCATTTTTTAAAGGGGACTCTAAAATTAGGATCTCCAATATATGTTTTCTCATTAATATAATCACATTCATTCTTAAATAATTCATTAAGAAACAGAGACTCATTCTCTATACCTTCACTTTCTTCATCACAATTGTTTTCAACAAAGTTTACCTCAAACGTTTGGT
This sequence comes from Agave tequilana, assembly GCA_038442645.1. Lineage (NCBI taxonomy): Eukaryota > Viridiplantae > Streptophyta > Magnoliopsida > Asparagales > Asparagaceae > Agave > Agave tequilana. Next base: position 13,418 of record JAVJIF010021714.1, read on the forward strand.
CTCTTAGCTTACGAGGTTGTTTTTCTAGGTTGAAGACATTGACTTCTCTAGTCATGTCCCCAAAGATTAATCTCATGGACCCATTCCTACAATTGATAATAGCGTTGGAAGTAGAAAGGAACGGGTGCCCTAGGATAACAGGAGTTTGAGCCCTAAGATTGGACACAGGTTGTGTCTCAAGAACTATGAAACCAACATGGTAGATAAACTCCCCGACCCGGATAAGAACATCATTATTTTTCCCTTGGGAACTTTCACTGAACGGTAAGCCAGTTGGATTGTGACTCAAGTTGGACTAATCGCCTAACCCGAGTTGTTGATAAACTAAGAATGGAAGCAAGTTGATACTTGCCCTCAAGTCAAGAAGTGCACGACTAATCTCGGCTTATCTTATAATGCAGGCAATGGTGGGACAACCAATTGTACTTGACAGGGATCGGACCCGACAGTAACTCACTAATGTTAGTGGCTAAGAAGAATTTCTTGGGTACATTAGTCTTTCTTTTCTTAGTGCACATGCCCTTAAAAATTTTGCTTAAGATGAGATTTGTTAGATGGCATCAAGAAGTGGCACATTTATTTTCACTTGGTTGAAGATCTCAATTATCTTATCCATGTGAGGATTCTGCTTGTTGTTCCTCAGCCAATGTGACGCCCCGATCCCACGGGTACGGGGACGCCACTGTGACGTATATACGCAAGTCGGAAATACCCTCGCGATATACGCTAAGCTTCAGTACAGGCAAGAATCAGAGGTGGAAACACAGTGGTAATATACATTCCAACAGAATAGTACAAGTACATGGTTATCACAGAAAGTGATACAATATTACAGGAATATTACATCACTAGAAAATATAAGAGTACAATACATGAAAGGATATACATAATAAAAACTGAGAGATTGCTCACGATACGGCAAGAGGGACCTCGAGAGCCAAACAGGAGAAAATCTGGGAGGAATAACTACCGTGATGTTCGAGCTTCTACTGCACTCCGATCACCACGGGAGGATCCGCTGCGCACTCTAATCAGCTACCGCAAGAGCAACACGGTCTAGACTCCAAGACTGGACATGAGAATCCAGGGTTGTTAGCAATCCCAGCGAGTACATATTATAAAAGCCAAATGGCGTGCATAACAGGCACACTTGTACATGATCAAGTGATGTGGTCCAGGCATGTAGGTACAGGAAATGACAAGTAATATGACAGTAAATCTGAGATCAAGTAAATACATGTATATCAATAAGTCTAAATCAGAAAAACATGCATGAAAAACGGTATAGAGAGCATAGGTTTACATAATCATGCGACCAATATATTAAACATGTGATAAATACACAAAATACGCGATAAATATAAGTATGGACAAAACTCGTTGTATAAGCTCAGATTATGGATTCATGGGGTTGATACGTTGAGGGGATAATTCAAACAAGGAAACCCTCATCTATATACCATATATCCGATGTCACCATCATCTAAATTCATACAACTTGAGTTACCGTCAGGGTAACAAAACTAGAGTGTGTCTGATGTAATCATCATATGCCACATAAATCACATGTCATAAAGCAAGGTGTCAACTCAGAACATAATACTATAACTGGAGGATATAAAAGTGTTGCATTTTAATTAATCCAATAATAATAGTTAGTACCGTTTGATATTTCAATCGCCTCCCTACCAGCGTCTCACATCACTGATAGTCCATACTAGAGTTCGTACTCTGTAGAACTTATCCGGATCTGATATGTGAGTACCAAGACCCGAACAAAGGAGAGACCAAATATCACACGTTCCTAACATTACTACTGTTTGGTTGTTTTATGTTATTCATCCGATTCATATGCTTTTATATGTGCTACCAGCACACATATATCCACTTATGAATAAGATGGGTTATTATTTGGAAATAGATAAATCTGATGGCTCATATTTATAACGGGTCCCCTCTCTGCCCGGGACTAGCTCAGGGGTACAGGCTACTGCTTCCGGGGACCTATAATTATGCGCCCCACACGACACTTCAGATTCAGGCTACTGCTTTCGGGGACTTATCATTACGCGCCCACACGACACTTCAGATTCAGGCTACTGCTTCCGGGGACTTATCATTACGCGCCCCACACAACACTTCAGAAATATCACCATTATAAATATGACATCATACCGGTTTCCATCAGTTTTCCCTACCCCAGTGTAAGTTGAGTATTTTATTATATATATTGCCCAAAGATAATGTCCACAAGTGTATATAGTATAACCATAATTTTTCAACTTACAGAAACAGGAGTATAATACCAGAAGTAGAATATCAGGAGTCACCCTTTTTCAGGGGTTCAGGAGTACAGGAGTTCAGGAGTACCAAATATCTGGTAATAATATAATAGTCATGCCAAGTCCCCGTAAAAGTGATAATCATAAATATGCCACATAATACACAGGTGTAACGCCCCGATCCCGCAGGTACGGGGACGTTATGGCGACGTACATACGTGAGGTGAAAACAACCTCACGCGTACGTTAAGCCTCAGTACAGGGAATCACCTCCATAGACACAATGATTCCAGCAGGAAATAAGTACAAGAATACCTGAAGAAAGGGGTTAGTGATCATAACATATATAAAAAACAGGGAGAAATAGGATAACAGAAATAAATTACCAAGATACCTATGAATAGTCTCGATGAGGAGTCTCCGATATGAACCCAATGGACTATCTGAGAATACGGTAACTCGCTCTCTAACCTGGGCACGCAAACCCAGGGTCGTCAGAAAGCGACCTAGTGAGTGGTAAAATGAAGGAGGTGGTAATAGATACAATAGTAATACAAGCACGATAATAATATATAATACATGATGTTGTACTAGTGATACCATATAATAGGTATATAATAAGCAGTAGAAATATATAAACATGTAAGCAGTAAAAATATATAAGTAGGTCATCTTTTAATATAATCACTACTTAGCCGGTTATCATCAGGTCAGGTCTATGGTCGTATCCAGTTTATATCATAAATAATGTTGTCTAGTGGTGACGTAAGAGAAATGAACATGCTAGTGGTGACGTGATAGAAGTGAACATGCAGGTGGGCATAAGCAATATGAATATACAGGTGGACATATGCAATATAACCACAATACTGTGTTGTGCATATACAGTAATGATGTCTGCACGGAATACAGGAGACAGAATATATGCAATGCAGATTATACATGTACATAAGTAGGATGCCACCACAGAATGTATAGCATGAAACAGGTAAGGTAACAACATATACAGGTAACATGATAACGGCGAAATGATCAGGTACAGGAACATGTACAACTAAACAATAGAATATATGTATCAGGCAAGTCATGTTATTTATAAATAGTAGCAATCAGTACCACCTGGTATTATAATCAATCTCTTCCAGTGTCCCATACCACTGGCAGTTCATACTGGAGCCCGCACTCCAGCCGAACCCATCTGGACATGGCCTACGGGTACCATTATCCAAACGAGAGAGTGACCAAATAACAAGTGTTCCTGACGTCACTATTGTGTATACTATTTTATTATGTTAATTGGAAACCCATGGTCAAGGAGCTCTTATCGGGTAGGTGTATCCCGTGCATACCCGGGATCACGGCCTTAAACAAACCCCTGGCTGCTGAGACCAGGGCCCTCCGCTAAGAGGGGAGCATGAATCAAGTAACGAGAGCTCATGGAGCAATTGGTAGGTAGCACTACCGTCCCCTGCAGTGGGACTAACAATATGGATCCAATACATCACCCGATAAGATCTAATCAACCGTCAAGTCTCCCCCATACCCAAGTTAGCTTTATGATCTGATATGTCAAGTATACACTGTAACAAGAATACATACAGTACATGATACGGGTAACATGATAAATGGACCAGAGCTCTGTTGATAGCATAGAACAATATAACAGGAAACGGGAACAATATAACCAGAACAATATCACAATCGATGTGGGATTCCACATATCGCATATCAACAGCTCTCATGTCCAGTAACGAGAATATCCATATCAGTAACAGGAAACAATCATATGGGATAAAAATGGAACAATCATACATTTATATGCACGGTGAGCCATATGACAAGAAGAAAGAAACAACACATGCATGTACACTTGTGTGGTGAGCATATGTAGCAGTGCTGTCTGTGTAACGAGTATCCGTGAAGTGGAGCATTTATAGATCGGTGGGACATGAATACGAATTAAGAGAGTGTATCGTGTCATAGGATCTGTGCAACATGTACATGTAATAACAGTGGTCAGTGTCTCATATCATGTACAGTGAACTACAGTATCCGTGTAATAATGACAACAATACTATGAAAATGCGGTACTTGTCCGTGTACTAGTGGAACATAGCTGTGTAGCCATCATCCGTGTAACATATATGCGTAGCACTAGTACATGTAATAATAGTAGTCCGTGTCTCGTGTAATACCATGTCCTGTGAATGACAGTAACGGTGTCTAGCATGCATGTCTAGTGACAGTGTGGTGTCATAGCGTGTCCAAGAATATGGTGACATAGTGGCCCGGATATCAATGGTACATGAACATGATCTAAATAGACATCCAGTGTCACACTCAATGTATTTTAGTTATCCGGCATATTCTAAGTACAATGTTTATTACAGTGTTTTACTATTGTTTACAATTTAGTACATATGACCAACAGGGATTTACCGGTAATGATGTTTTATTGCAAGAAAGCAACCAAGTGCCATTAATATACTAACAAGATAATTTATAAAATAAAAACACTCACAAACTGGCCATGAGAAGGTAGCTCTCTTTCCCACGATCGCAACGGATCTAGAATCGTCTGAATCGGAGTCCGAATGCTCCAGATATCGCCCGAACGCTAAAAATCATCAAAATGGGTTAATATGTAATAACAAGATTTTAAATGCAATTAATAAAAAGAAGAAAGGGGTTTTCTGTACTTTTACCTTTATTGGGTTTCGGAGCGAGTTCGGGTTGTTAACGGGTCGGGTTTAGATCCAAACCCAAACCCAATTAACTTATAGGAAAACGGGTTAACGGGTTTGGGGGTTTATTGGGTTTTCCCACTAACTCAAAAGAGTTATTGGGTTTGGGATTCTACCCAAACCCAATAAGGAGGAGGAGCAGCAGCAGCATATGCTGCTGCTTGCTCGGGTGCGGGTCGGCCGGCCAGCTCTGCTGGCCGGCGGCGCTGGCGGCCTGCCGGCGGCGGCCCCGGCCGCCGGCAGCAGCGGCAGCGGAGGTGGTGCGGCCAGCTGAGAGAGAGAGGGAGAGAGGGATGGAGAGAGAGAGAGAATTAGGGAGAAGAAAGGAAAGAAAGAAGGAGAAGAAGAACAGGGAGAGAAGAAAAGAAGAAAAGAAGAAGAGGAAGAAGAAGAAGAGGAGGAGGAGGTGGTGGCGCGGTCTGGAGGCGCGGTGGCGCCGGCCGGGCTGGGGCGCGGCCGCCGGTGGCAGCGGCCGGCGGCGGCCTGCGGCCTGGCCTGGCTGCGGGTTGCCCCCCTTTTTGGGTCGCACAGAGAGAGAGAGGTTAAAGAGAGAGTGTGTTTGGAGAGAGAGAGAGTGAGAGAGTGAGAGGAGAGAGAGGTGATGTGTGAATTAGAGAGGGAGAGTTTTAAGTAGGGAAGAGAGTGAAGGCGGTTGGGTTAGGCGGTGGAAGAAATTTCGAGAGAAAGGGAGAAAAGAAGGGAAAAGAAGGGAAAAGAAAAAAGACAAAAAAAAAATAATATTTTACTATTATAATATTGGCCCAATATTTGACCAGCTCCGAACGGTGCCCAAAAATTACAGAAAATAAAGAATATTACCCTGAGACATAATGTGAAAACAGTTTGAAGAAATTCTATCTGGTTCACAAATTAAAAATCCTGGAAGATGTCGCCGGTACTAGGCGACACCAGTTTGGCCGGATTTTCGATAAATTCAGAAAAATTTCCAAAAATACCAATACGTAGCTCTTGTGATTCTAAGACATACGGTGAAAGACGATTCTCAAAATTCTACTCCGTTTGTGAAATAAAAATCGTAAAGCCGGTTACGGTGTCGGTCGACACCGACTACGGAGATTTTCCAAAATAATCCAGAAAAATTCCAGAAAATCCTGAAAAATCTAAAATATTGGAAAATGATTTTTGAAACTAAAATCAGCTCAATTGGACTATCACGGAGGTCAAATCAACATTATACGTCGTATCGCGTACTGATACTGTGATGCGTATATCAGGGATCAAGGGGTTACAACAGGTATCTAGGGTGGTAGTGCCCAGTCAAGAGTCACGATGTCAGGTCCAGGTATTTGTAACACATGAAAGCATATCATATAGCGGGTATTAGGGTCAGGTGTCAGGTATGACATAGATCAAGTACCGGGTCTATATATCGAGTGCCGGTGTAAAATGTAGCATGGCAAATATCGGTGGCAAATATAGCATAGCAGTTATCGGTGTCAAATATAGCATGACAAGTATCAGTGTCAAATATAGCATGGCAATTATCGGTGTCAAATATAGCATGGCAAATATCGGTGTCAAATATAGCATGGCAATTATCGGTATCAAATATAGCATGGTAAGTGTCGGTGTCAAATATAGCATGGCAAATACCGGTGTCCAGTATTATGTGTCAAATATAGCATGAAAGATATCGGTGTCAAATATAGCATGTTAAAACATCCACATATCAATATCATGTTATAAATATAAAAGAAATTATTTTTAAATTATAATAAGCACTCGCCTGAAACCGGGGTGAAATACCGGTTAAAAATCCGAAAAAATCGGCGATCCGCACGAGAATTCCACTAGCCCGAAGTTGTATATTAAAATATATAATTATAAATATATATATATAAATATTAGAGAGGGAAAGAAAAGGGGGAGAGAGAGGAGAGAGAAAGTTGTAGGAAGGGGAGAGAGAGAGAAAGAGAGAGAAATGTGGTGTTTTTAAAAGGAAAATAGGAATTAAAATGAAAGGGGGTAGGGTTGTAAATATAGTGAAGTAATAAGGGAATGAGGGGAGGGGTATTTTTGGAATGAGGGAAATATGAGTGTTATATTAGGGAAAGAAAGGAAAAAGAAAGAAAGAAATGAAGAACAAAGAAAGAAAGAAGAAAGAAAAAAGAGAGGGAGGGGAGGTGGCCATCGGCCGGCCACCGACGCCGGCGGCCTGGCGGAGGCGGCGGCGCCACCGGGAGGGGCCGGCCGTGCACGCGCCCAAGGGGTGGAGTGGGAGGTGGGGGTTGTTTTGTTGTTGTGGTTGTTGTTGGGTTGTTTTGGTGGTGGTGGAAGATGGTGGTGGTGGTGGTTGTGGTGGTAGTGGTAGTGGTGATGATTGGAGGTGATGGGGAGTTAGAGGAGGAGGAGGAGATGATGATGATGATGGGGTAGTGGAAGTGGAGAATTTGGTGGAGATGAGGGTGAATTTTGGAGAAGAGAAGGAAGAAGAGTGATGGGTTTTTGTTGAAATTGGAGAAGGAGGAGGGTTGTTGGAGGTTGAAGGAGGTGGTGGTGTGAAGAGGAGGTGTTGGGGAGTTGGTTGGCCGGCCTAGGAGTGGCCGGCGGCGGTGGTGGTGAAGGTGGAGGCGGCCGGTTGTGAAGGATGCATGAGTGGGTTGTTTTGTTGAAGGAGATGAAATTTTGGATTTTTGGATTTTTGTTTGAAATGATAAGGAAATGGAAGTTTGGTGGTTTAATAGAGGATGAGAGAGGAATGAATTGATGGTTTAGGGGGTGATAGGGCTGCGGCAGCAGCCCTACTGCTATAGGTGGCGGGCGGCGGGCAGCTTTGGTGGCTGCATTTAGTTGTGGGGGAAAATCAAGGTGAAGAAAAGAAAAGAAAGAAAAGAAAGAAAATTAAAGAAAAGAAAAAAAATAGGAAAAAAGGAATAAAATAGTTTAAATTTTATTATTAACTAATTTATTTATTATAATTTTTGGAAGTACAAAGTGGGGGAATAGAGAAGGAAAAAGTAAGAAAAGAAATTGTCCGTAAATAATATTATTATTTAAATAGGGCGAAAATTTGACCGTTTCAGAAACGTTCCAAAAAATTCTCAAAAATAGAAAATATTATTTAAAAATACACAATGAAATCAGATTTGAGAAATTCGATGTAATTTTCAAATTAAAAATCCTGAAACCTTCCGGCGATACCGGCCGACACCAGAATCGGTCAAATTTTGATAAATTGAGAAAAATCTCAAAAAATGTATTTAGATAGAAAATAAAATTTTAAGAAGTAATGTGAAAGCTATTTTTAAAAAGTTAATCCCATTTGAAAATTAAAAAATCCGGGAATCAGTCAGCGACGTCGACCGACACCGATTTTTGAGATTTTGCAGAAAAATTTTAAAAAATTCTAAAAAATCATGAAAAACCTAAAACATTAGAAAACAGTCTTGAAACTAAAATTGGTCAAATTGGACTACCAGAAAGTCAAATCAGGCTACTGGCTGGTATCGGGTTCCCAGTCTGGGTCAGGGCTTACTCTAGGTCTGAGAATCCAGATCCGATACTCAATAAAATAAGTAATCACAACCCAAAACACATACTAGAAGAAAATTAAACAATATGATTGAAAAATTTTGGGACACGTATCAGGGTACGTATCCCGGGTACGAGGTGCTACAGCCTATTAGGAAATGGTACTATAGGCTTGTGCACTTGACTGGTTGACTTATCCGTGTCAGATTTGGAAGTATTGGGACTAGATGAGGTGGATGCTTAAGTGTGGCTGTGCTGGATGGGATTCGATGGTGTTGACACATGATTATCAATTTTCTTTCCCGATCTCAATGTATGAACAGCATTACATTGATTCAATGATTGATCCTCAGCCAAATGAGCTTGTTGAGAATTTCTAGTATTCATTACTGGCTGACTAGTCAAAATACCCTTTTGCCTCTCATTCTGTGGATTGATTAATTGGCTCATTTGAATCTCTAGCCTTTGTATTGTTTGCATGAGGTAATCTTGGTTCTTCATGTACCTTTCTATATTTCTCTCAAAATCAGTCATTCTCCTTTCAAGTTGAGGATTCTGGAAGGAAGATGGTGGAGCTTGGTTGGAAAAGTTTTGTTGATAATTTGAAAAATTGTTGGGAAGATTGTGAGGGTAATTTGGAAAGTTGGGTTGATGATTCGAAGAATTATTGAAATGATGGAAGTGGCTTGCATGGTTTGACTGTGGGCGGTCATTGTTGTGTTGACTCCATGAGAAATTTGGGTGATTTCTCTAACCAGGATTGTACGTTAGTGCGTAAGGATCATTGTTTGGCCTTGAAAAGGCCGCATTCATCAGTTCAAGATATTGTTGCTGAGCTTGAAACATAGGTCACTCCTCACACACATGATTCATGGCTTAACAGTATGTACAACTCGGAGTTAGAAATTAGTTTGGGCTGACTTGATTGATTGGACTTGGTTCCTTAGTTTTCAAAACTTTTACTCTTCTCGTTAGGTTTGCAATTCTAGCCTCGTTAGTTATGGATGATTCAATTGAAAGGAGATCTCCTTTTGAAGAGATGGAGTTTGAATTCCTAGAGTTTTCACTAGTTGGTTCCCATTGGATGATCTTTTCAGCTAGAGCCTCATATAAATCCCATCCTTCATTCTTATCCTTCTTTAAGAATCCCCCTTGGCACATGGTTTCTAAGAGGGTTTTTATAGAGTAGTCTAAACCGTCATAATAAAATTTAATATTGTCGCCATTTCTCTATTCCATGATGAGAACATTGGACAAAGAGGTGTTTAAAGCGTTCAAAGTACCTCCAAAACGGTTCACTAGGTTCTTACTTGAACTGCATTATATTCTTTCTAATGAGAGCGGTCTTATGAATTGGATAGAATTTCTTCAAGAAGATCTTGATGAAATCATCCCAGGATGTGATAGAGCCGGCCGCTAAGCTGTAAAGCCATTTCTTAGCTAAGTCCTTAAGAGCAAATGGGACAAATTTTAACCTAATAGCATCATCTACAAAGTGTGAGATTTTCATCATTAAGCATACTTTCTCAAATTCTCTTATGAAGAAGTAAGCATTTTTGAACTCTAAGCCATGAAATTTAGGGAGTGTGTTAATGAACTGAGGCTTAAGCCCAAAGTTGTGTTCATCAACCAATGAAAGTTGGATGTAAGATGGAAGTGAGGTTCTAATGAGATAGAACCTATCCTGCAAAGATATCAGTTGAGCAATAACCGAATCTGGTCTTGGTTCAAACTTGGGTAGTGATGTGTTTCTAGTTAACCTAGATGAACTAGGGTCTCTTGACCACACTTGCATACACAAACACTATTACAAACAAGTTCACCAATAGTTAACAAGAAGAAACAACCAAGTCTAGTCTAAGGTAACCTTGACCTTGACAACTCCTAACTGGTTGATTGTCCACAGGAGGTATAATGAAGACTTTGACCAAAAGCTAATCAGCTAGGTCAGGGCAAGATTGGTGGGAGGTATCCGCACAAAAGCGACAGGCCTAATTAAGCCTAACCACTAGCCTTCGGGGTTTCGCCCCTCAATCTCTATCCTTATACACTGATTTTGCAGGAGTCAAATTCTAACACCTTCCCCCTTAGGATAATCTCAAAATGAGTTTGAATGTCCTTAAGGCCAACGTCTATTAGATTTTAAATTAGGCTTAGGCCGTACATGCTTGGAGATGATTTATGGGCTAAGGAAGAGTAATGGCTTCCCTACCTTATCTTAATTTAGATTTTGCTCTTATAATTGATTATGCAAAGTGTGCAAGATATAGAAAAGTAACATTCAACAAGCAAATATCACCCAAGAATGTTTCCTAAACTATATGCTATACATACGTACCTTGTCTTCAGCTATCTTCAATAGTAATTGTAAAAGAAACGTAATTAGACAAACACCTAGAATGCAAGTCTAAACGTTTTTTAATCAATTAGCAATCAATCAGATTACTGTTGGATTAAAAACAGGGAGTGTGAATATCAGATATAGCAAAAAAAAATAACAGACAAAAACTGTATTTTTGCAAAGCAATATGTCCTGCAAAAAAAGAATTTTTAGTAGTCCAAAAATTTCAAGTTTTTGCGCTGCAAATTCTTGAAATTCTGTTTCCTACTTTCGAGAGTAGGGGTACAGAATAGCAAGTCTTCTCCTACAAAGCTTGGGAATTAAATCTGATTCCTTGACGCCCATGAAATAAGACACCAAACTTTTAGAAAACAATTACACTGTTCCCTCCCCGACAACGGCGCCAAAAATTGATTGCAAATGAAAGCAGTGAGAATTATCGTCTAGCTTTGGGCTAACGGGTCGTGTCCAAGAGGAGAAATGCGATAGAATCTTTTCGATGAATTATTAAATAACAAAGAATGGCGTCGGTGTTTTTCTTTTTTTATATTGAAAAAGAGAATGGAGAGAAGGAAAGTGATTTAAAGAAAATTTTAAAACTTGAAAAAGGCTTTAGAGAAGATGATCATTTAGAAAATTATTTGAGAGTGATTTGGCTGTGATTTAAATTATGAAAAGGATTTGGGCTCACTAACTTTCTATTCAACTACTTACTTATCTCAAGAACATTTTGATGCATCACTTTTATCATAGGCAAAAACCTTTACTTTCTTTTAATGTTCAAGTAAAACAAATAAGATGATTTTAGTTTAAATCTTAAGGCCTTTCTTAACACATCATTAAAAATAGAATGTTAAACCATTAAGCGCGAAGAAGGAAGTATGGAATAAAAACAATTTAAAAATATTTATACTCTGAAAGTCCAAGTTTAAAAGAAAAACATCCTCATGTGCTTTCAAGAATAAAGTTTAACTCAGGCATTATTATGATTCAAGAGAGTTGCTTTCATAAAAATCAATCAAGAGAAAGGAGGTACAAGAGATTGATTAATGAGCCCAGAAGATGGTTTAGTTATCTCATGACAAAAAGAAAATAAATAAGAGAACGAAAATAAAACATAGACAAAATTAATTGAGTCAGTTGAATAAGCAAGTTGAATCTCCTTTGGTTGTCACTTCAAAGATAAATTACACACTCAATTCCACTCTTCTCTCTTTGCTGGTTTTAACTGAAAAGTAAAGATGAGATACAGGTTCTCAGAACTATCTAACAATACTCCTAAAATCCTAAAAATAAACAAGAATTCTAATCCTAGTCTTCGCTATATTTTTCAGTGCAAAACCGGCCTTTTATAGGCAAAAACCCAGAAGGGAGAAGAGTGAGGAGATAAGGGGAGCAAACGCTCCCCTTATCTCCACAAAGGGGCCGCGAATCCACGATTTTGGCTGCAGATCCGCTGCCAGGATGTGGACAAATGGCCACATCCAAGTGGAGATCTGGATGGCACGTGATTTTGACCCCTTTTGTCTGACTGGATTTTCTGTTTGTCTCTGATTCTGATCCGATCTTCGAAGATTCTCAAACTAATCGATTTGGATTCTTATAAAACCAAATTAACCAGTTTTATTTGATGTAATCCTCCTTGATATGCGTTGAACTTTAGCTGAAATTATCCCTATCCTCCTGAATATTTATCTCCTCTTTAATTAAAATTTAAATCAGAATTAAAGTGGGCTTTTGGGCTCATTTCTTTTTCATCTCCATTAACAATAGGCCTGCACATTATTAAATAAAAATGTGACTTTTTAGTAGGGTTTATTAGATAATAAATATGGTAATGTGACAATATATATGCAATATATGTGATTGATCAGCCACCTGTCATGCTAACACTTGACCTGTGATTATCACATATATGGGAATTCTGTACCTGTTATCCTGTATTATATATAGTGATCCTGGTACTCATGTACTTTTGTACTCCTGAATTCTTGAATCTGTCCTGCTCCTACTATTCCCGTAAACTGATAATTACTTAATAAATTATAGATAGGACAAATTGCACCAGGTTCGAGAAAAACTAATTTGTCCCAAATAATTTTATATTTTTATGGTGGTCATATCGTGCCATGCGTGGCCATATTCTTGAGGGATCACCTGGCGCCCACCAGGAATTCTGTGGGGTATACTGGTACCCCTACTCATCTTATTTATTCCTGGCGGTTATGCACAAGCCCTAGGCATGTTTCTACGGGATCTACGATACCCTGCTCTTATTCGGGCATATAATAAGTCTCAGTACCTAGCAGTACGCTCTGGGTCAGCAAAAGATACTCCTGAACTGTTGTCTCGGGCATGTACAGGACCCATTCTAAATATGATTCGTCAAACTTCATCAGTTTCTAAGTAACTGGCTCTATAAGTTGTAAATGGAGGTATGTAGAATGGGGAACGTATTAAAACCTACAACTTAGTCGGCTCCAATTATAATAAGACGCTAATATTCAATTCATTGTGTTGTTTTGCAACTCGAGTTACATACACTCGAATTACACTAACATGGGATAAAGGTATATAGATAAGCATTTTCTTGTTTGGATTATTTCTTCGACGTACTAATCTCATGGAGCCGAGACCTAAGCTCGTACGATTGGTTTTGCTCGTATTCGATTTTATTAATTTTATCATTTTTATGTTAGTTTAGGAGATAAGTGGTGTTGCCTTGTCTGCTTTACTTACCGCCTCCTTACTTGCTCCTGTATGTCTGTGCTCACGGCACAATTTTTAATATATGCTCTTTTGACTCAATTTATCGATACACGTATGTTTATCCCTGCACACACTTGGCATTCACCACACCACTCGTTGGGGAGTTTCTGACTCCCCGGGATCCTCATCCAGATCCCAGAGCTTGGAGCTTGTGAATTTTTCTGGTTACTGATCAAAGATGTGCAGCTGAAGCATGGACCATCGGCAGAACATCTGAGGCCCAATTCTTCCATGCCTCCTGCTCGTCTCTCGAGTTTTTCTTTTGTAACTAGTGAGCATCTTATGTACTGTTCACCTATGTATATATCTTTATATTCTTGTATTTGCGCCTATTGGTGATGTAATATTCTTATATCATTGTATCACATCCTGTGATAACTTTGTAATTGTACTCATATGTTATAATGTATAATGCACCACGTACTTTCGTACTCTAATTCTTGCCTATACTGATTCTTAGTGTATACATGTGAGGGTATTTTTTTGACCTACTATATACTTCACAGTAATGTCTCCGTATTCATGGGATCAGGACGTTATAGAGTGGTATCACTACCTAGGCTCTCACATCCTCAGTATGTCTAGATGGCAAATTAATGGTAAAAACATTTCCAACTGGATTGCATGGATCTCGGTTATACAGTCTAACTACAAGTACAGAGTTATTTATTTCTTCTTGGTCACCATTCCTTGATTCCTATGTCCTTTCCATCTTTTTGTTTTCCCGTTCCCGTCTTCTTTATACCAACTGTTGTGGATAGACTGGAGATATAGTGGCAACGTATTGAACGAAGCTATTATATGATCTCTTCGACTAACTCTATGAAACTCAGGTATTCTCAAAATTGATCATTAATTGGGTTATCTTTCAGAAGTCAGCATTCGGAATTCTCTACGGGTATTCTATATTCTTGGCTATATTTTTCAGAGTGATCGATGCCCAGTATTCGAAATTCTTAATTATCAGTTTTCTTTAATTATGCTTTGAATTATCAGGATTTTCTTTGTCTTTGGTATTCTGGTCTATTCTCAGAGCAATATTAAGGATACATCACGTCGAGAATTATATTACAGACTCTACATCAAGTACAACTACATGCCTCTCAAATAAAGTAGTGACATTGAGTCAGTATTATTTGGCATCTTTCGAAGATTTATCAGCAGAAAGTGAAAAAGATATCTATGTTTTGATTATTGTTCATCGACTTGGGAGTGTCACCTGTAGTTATTCATATCTTAATTGGTATAATCCTCATCCATGTTCTTTCTGTGTTCATTTTCCCTTATCAAAATTTCGAGGACAAAATTTTATAAGGTAGATAGAATGTAACACCCCGTTCCTGGAATATGTACTTAGATACGTATTCAGATTCTCGATCATATTTTTTAATTTACTTCCTATATTTGTTTTTTATTTTTGTTTTATGAATACTTATGCAATTGTTTTGCATTAGATCTGGATTCGTGAACTCGAAGTCAGCCCTAGTCTGAACTAGGGACTCGATCCTAGAATACTGATCGATTTAGTCTTTTTGATAGTCAAATTTGATCGATTTCAGTTTTAGATATCATTTTTCAATATTTTAGATTTTTCATGATTTTTTGGAATTTTTATGAATTAATTGCAAAATCTTCAAAATCGGTGTCGACCAATATCGCTGATCGATTCTACGATTTATAATTTACAAACGGAGTTGAATTTATAAAATCTGCTTTCACATTATTTCTTAGAATCACAATTTCTATCTCAATATATTTTTGGAGAATTTTTTGAATTTATCAAAACTCGACCGGATTGGTGTTGGCCAGTATCATTGGTTGATTTTAAGAATTTTTAATTTGAAAATTGGATTTTATTTCTAAAAATTGATTTGATATTATTCCTCAAGGTGATGTTTTCTACCTCTAGGTATTTTTGGAGATTTTTTTAGGACAGTCGATATTTTCCGTTATTATTATAATATTATTATTTTTTGAAATTTTTTTATTTCTTTCTTCCTTTTCCTTTTCTTTCCCCCCACAACCCACCTGCCGACCCACTCTTCTTCATTTACTCCCCATCCCTTCCATCTCTCCCTTTCAATCTCTCTTTTTCTCTTTCCTTTTTTTCTTTTTTTCCTTTCCCTTTTTTCCTTCTTTTTCCTCCTTTTCTTTTTCTTCTTTCCCTCTCTCCCTCTCTTCTTTGGGCTAGCGCCACTGCTACCTGTCCAGCACTGCCGCGCTCCTTTGGCGAGCCACCCACAGCCGGCGAGCCACCACCACCCCTACTCGGCCTCTCCTCTCCTCCGATTCCTTCATCCATTGCACCAAGCATCACCACCATCTCCAAATTCTTCTTCTTCTTCAATCCTTTACCACCTTCAAATTAACCTGCACTTCGACCTTATTCTCTTCACCATCATCTTCATTTCCATCTCCATCATCACAATCTTCTTCTCCCCTTTCGAAGTTTATCTTCTTCTTCCCTAATTTCTACCACCAACACCTCTTTCATCTTCATCACCACCACCACCACTTCACCATCACACCATCACCACCCCTCCTTGCTCTCTCTCCCCCCTGGGTGACCGACGGCCACCCCTGGGATGGCGCGCCACCGGTGCGCTGCCGGTGGCTGGCGGCCAGGCATGACCAGGGGCCAGCAGGCCCCTGTGCGTGAGCAGAGAGGAGGCAGAGCCTCTTTCTGTCTCTCTGATTCCTCTATCTCTCTCCTCTCTCTCTCCCTTTCTCTCCCTCTCTATTTCTCTTTATAATTCTGTTTCTCTCTGGCTCTCTCTTTTCTCTCTAATACTCTCTCTAGCTCTCTCTTTCTCTCTAGCTCTCTCTTTCTCTCTCTAGATCTCCCTCTCTCTAACTTTTCACTCTCATAAAATATTAATATATATATATATATTGGTGCACGTGCTCAAGTTTTTGGGATTTCAAATTTACGATGATTTTTTGAAGATTTTAGGCGAGTGTCCTCTCCTCGTCTTGGATTCCCCGCTTCTTCGGGTCTACTATGTATTTATTTCTATATTTTGATATTGCATTTGTATTTTGTATTGGGCTGTGCCCTTGTATTTGTATATGGCCGAGTGTCTAGGATTGTACATGTATATGCCTATGACGAATATTTGTACTAGGATAGTTTATTTTCTGTACAAATTTCATGCTTGAGATGTGTTCTTTTACTGCTTTCTACCAGCCGTGGTCGACCCTTCGTGATCGTTTAGCCCCCGGGCTCTCTACTCAGCCTCCGGGCTTCATCATTTCATAGTAGTCTAGTCTTATCACGTATATATGTATGCATTTGTGGTACTAATAGTGCAGGTACCCTTATACCGACTCTGCTTTTCTTTCCATTACTGGGATAACTATCCAATAGGTATTAGGCCTTGCATCTTTATAGGTTTCGTGGTAGCTATCGAGGGTGCGCTTAAACCCCGAGTGTACTTTAGCCCTCGGTCCCTCACTCACTTCCTCGAAAGAGGAGTGCGCTTAGACTGTCAGGACTCTCTTGCTCCGCCTGGTAGGCATGCTTAGCGCTCAGCGCTTTATCACTAGACTCGTCTAGGCAAAACTCTGCCGGATTTAAACTCACCTTCTAAGCCGAGTCATTCCACTTGCTCTGTCAAGCACTCTAGTGATTAAACACTATTAATTGTCTGCGTCTCCAGCTTGCTTAGGTCCGTTTGGATGTTCGCTTGCTTGCTAATTATCTTCTTGCCAGGTTATCTATTTTCTATTAATGGTTGTGAAGAATTTAAAATCCTACTTATACTGTTTTCTTGAGACTGCATAGTTTTTCAGTATTTGTACCGATCTCTTATATCAGTACTGTTTTCTTGTACCACTTGACATGCTTTCATTTGATATGCTAACATTTACTATGTTGTCTATTGTTACCTGCTTATATCACTTGACCTCTGGTGAGTTACCACCTAACACCTGACATGCTACTACTTGACACCACCCCATGTTATGATATCACTTATCACCTGCCACCTGTCATGTTAACGCTTGACCTGTGATTATCACATTTATGGGAATTATGTACATGTTATCATATATTATATAAAGTGACATGTATTCCTGGTACTCATGTACTCTTGTACTCCTAAATTTCTAAACCTGTCCTGCTCCTGCTATTCCCATAAATTTGTTGGCCCAAAGGCCTTCCACCCTAGTTTTGATGATGATTAACTCATGTAGTTATGTTTACTAATAATCTTGTATTGTTTAAGTTTCAGATCATTAACCAAGATATTAGTTAGTGATTAGCTTCAACAAGGTGTTTGGAAGCTTATCATGGTGATTCCGGTGCCAAAGCTTAAAGATCATACCTTTGCACTCGGTGGATCGCGTTTGGGAGCAAGTCTACTTGAAGATGGAAGATCGTCAAGAGACTTAGGTATCCTAGTTTAGATTATGAGTTTTAGATCCATTTGTAAAGTTTAGAATAGTTGATATGCTCAAGTGCACACATACACACACGTTTCATGATTTGGATTTTGGGTTTTCATGAATAGTAGATCAAAACAAGTTTACTTTATTTCTATGTATATTAGATATGTTCTAGATATACATACATGGTTTAAACGTGCTAAACAAACTTATTTTGATATCCCTATTCATGTGTTGAAAAACCAAGTTTGATAAAAATACAAGAGTTTGTTTTTGATAAAAATGAGAAGAAACAAAAATGATTTCATATGCTTGATATTTGAGTAGAAATGATTATCACATATTTATATATCAATGCAATATGGTAAAAATATTTTTGGAAATTTTTTACAAGTGTTAAAAGATTTTTTTAAACAAAATATTTTTCCCAGTTTTTCAGACCCAAACTGACCTGTCAGGCCAGAACGGTCGACCGAGCGGTCGACCGCACCTAAGGCCGGTCGACCGCGCGGTCGACCGACGTGCACAGACTTGTGCACGTCTGGCAGCCAGGGGGCCGGTCGACCGGACGGTCGACCGCTGCAGAGAGCTCTGCTCTCTGTTTGTTTCGGTCGACCGGGCGGTCGACCGGAGGTTCCAACGGGTCAAAATATGACCGTTGGACGGTCGACCGCCGGTCGACCGTTAGGCCAGTCAGGCTGACACGTCAGCCTAACGGCTAGTTTTCTATTTGGCCTATATAAACCCCATCTCTTTGGATTTTGGCCAAGGTTTTTACAAGAGAAAAATACCCTATTTTCAGAGTTTAAAAACAAGTTTTTTAAAAGAGTTTTTGTGCTAAAAAGATTGATTCTTATTTGTTTTGGGTTTTTGGAAAATCAAAGAAAAATAGATTTTTGGATTTTGATTTGGTCTTTTATTCCTATCATCTACAAGTGATTTCCCAAGAAGTTTTTCTTTGTTGCTTGTTTCCAAAACACCTAGTTTTCCACACTTGAGCTATCATACTATCCTAATCTATTAGGATCATTTGTTTTGTGGAAAAAGAGAAAAGAAAAGAGAGATTGAGTTTGTGGTTTTTGGAACCACTTGTTGTAAACCCTTATTATTGTTGTATCCCTCTTAGGTAGAGGTGATCGGGTGATTGGTTTGTATCCCTCAAGTGTGAGGTGATTGAGATTGGTTGTGAGCCTCTTCGGTAGAGGTGTTGTTGTTGGTTGTTGTATTGGCTACGGGCCTAACCCCTCGGTTGTGAGGTGGTTGTTTGAGAGAGGAGTTTGGTACTCCTAGTGTTGTAACAAATCCTCTTCGGTAGAGGTTCCCTCGGTGGGAGATAGTGGATTGAAAATCCTACACGGTGGTGTAGGCGGGGATGTAGAGTTGGGTACTCGAACCTCGAAACAAATCTTTGTGTTAGCGTTTGATCTAATTTCTCTCAACTCTACTCTCTTTACTTTGTGCAAGCATCATTTCATTCAAGCATCATTCTTTCATTGCATACATATCTTATACATTACTTGTGTTGCCTTGCATCTTTTATATTGCAATTCATTCTTATATGCTTGGCTTGATGGTGTGTATTTCACATCGCTTGGATTGCTTGTGTGTGTGTGCCTAACTTATACTCATCCAACAAGAGCTTCACATAGCGCCTCAACCCATTTCAAGGAGAATCAAGGGGAGTTAGTCCAGAGCCTCGCAAGGGGAATTCGGCTACACTTGTTGTATTGTATTAGTTTGTGCATAATTTGCATTAGCTTCCGTTTTTAGCGCACTTAGTTTTGCATTTAGTTTCTAGATTAGCACTAACACCTATTCACCCTCCCTCTAGGTGTTTTTCAATTGGTATCAGAGCTAGTGCTCCTGATACTTAGGCTTAACATCCTAGGAGTGAGATCCATTTGCTTGCTAATCTATTGTTTGCATTTGCTTGTTTGCACACATATAGTTTACCATGGCCTTCATGACCCCACCTATGTATGACCCTTCCAACATTCATGTTTGGAAGATTAGGATGACCGTTTATTTGCAAACCCTAGGTCATAAAGTTTATCTTGCTATTACCAAGGAATCCTTCCTTAGTGATCGCAATCATATAGGGGCCAATGCACAAGCCCTAGAGGCCATTAGAAGCACTTTATCTAAAGATTATCTTTTACGTGTTTCTAACTTTGATTCCGCTTTTGTAGTGTGGAGCAAATTGACAACCACCAACACCTCCAAGCTTCAAGTCCAAATCCAACAAGAAGAGGAATCTAGTGGAGAATCCGAACCACAACAATGCTATATGGTCCAAGGGAATGACTCCCTTGAGGTACACTCGGAAACTCAACTAGATAGTAATGATTATGCTAGTTCTTCAAATGATTATGTTGATTCCCATGCTTTGAATGAAGAACTATCCATAGTTTGTGAAAAATTGATAGAAAAATATAAAATTTTGAAAAAGGAAAGTCTAGGCCTTGAAAAAGAAAATAAGAGTTTGCATGCTAGACTTAACAATGTTTTGCAAGAGAAGGTTGAGGTCTATAATGAAAGGGATTCATTGAGATCTCAATTAGATCTTGCACTTAAGGAAAATGAATTTTTGAAAAATAAAAATGATTGTGAAACTCTTTTGAAGAAGAATGAAAACTTGTCTTCTAAAGTAGATTTTGTTTTAAAAGAAAATGTTGCTTTAAAAAATAAAATTATTTCTATTTCTAATGATTTAGATGTTTGTGTAAAGAAAAATATTGTTTTGCAAAATAAGATTGATGCACATGTTTGTCATGCTAGGGTAGTATCACACACTTCACCTATTGCATGCTCCACTTCTTCTACAATTCAAAATGATATAAATTTGTTAAAGAAGAAAATGGATTGTTTGGGCTCCACTATGAGCCAATGTGCCATGAACCATTCACGCTTGGAATCCTTGGTTCGAAAGAAACAAGCTCCATCTTCTATGCATGCACACCCTCCACGGCATACACATGCTTCTCATGGACATCATCAACACATGTATGCTCATGTGTACACATGTACACATTGTGGACGTAAGGGCCACTTAGCTAAATTTTGTTATGATAGAATACATGTTTCTAATTTAGCTAATAAGTTTGTTTGGGTTAGAAAAGGTACTAACCCTCATGGACCCAAAAGAGTATGGGTACCAAAGACCACCCCTCCTTTCTTTGATGTAGGTGTGGGCTCTCACATGACGTGAGAGTTGCCGTACCTTGGAGTGGATGCGTTCTGAGCTTCATGGAAATCAAATGGATGCATCACTTTCAAGGGAAGTTTTGGTGGAGATGACCACCATGTTTTTGGAGACAAGGAGAGTTGCCTTCTAGGTTTTGGTAACAAATTCCTAACTCCCATTTATTGTTTACATGCTTTCATATTATTGTTTATAGCATGTTTTGATGCTTTATAACATGTTTTTGATGTCTATGGATTAGTATGTTCTTTCCATGTTTATTAGATCCTTGACATACATGTATAGTATTTGAGACACACATACTTATATGAACGCATACTTAGTGTTCTCACCTTTTGTTTAAGCTATAATGTACATCATGAATCTAATACATGTGAATTTACATAGTAATCATGTTTTAGTTTTCTCATGATGATTTTTTTTGTTGTTTTATGCTTTATGTGGTATAAACTAGTTTAGATGTAGATTTTATCAAAACTTGCATGTATGCATGTACACATAGTGAGAACAAATTGACTTTTATATGTTTGCACTTCATGCTCATTTGTACCCACTATATGCACATGTGTAAGCTAGTTTTGATGATTCCTTCATTTATACTTGCTATGCCTATTTTCATGTTTTTACTTCATGTATATGTATTTTGAATTCAAACCTAATAAATATACATGTATACCCATGAGTCTTTTACCTTCATGCAAATACTTTTAATAGACTCGTTTTCGGTTGGGATATGTATGTATATTGTTAAATTTGGATGAATCATAAATATACCTAGAAGTTTGATAAAAGAATTTTTGATGAATCTTTGCTTGTTTTATATAGCAAAATAATATTCGTGTTTGTTTTGATACTTCATGTTTTGAATATATGTTTAGATGTTAGTTTTCTTTAAGACTAGGAGTTATATTTGTACATATGATGGGCTACAAACAAATCTATATATGTTTGGGATTGAATGCTTGTTTGTTCCCATTAGATGTGCTAGTATAGTCTAGTTTTGATGATTCATACATTTTAAACTTGTATTCCATTTTTGGTATTTGTTTTTATGATTATGAGTTTTCATTTCATGTATATGTGTATTTTGCCAAACTTGAAGATATACATGTATACCCCTTGAGTCATTTGCCTTTCATGCAAATATCTATTATGGACTCAAAGTGTGTTTAAGGGATATGTATGTATACTTCTTGTGTTGACAAATCATACATATACCTTGAAAAGAATTGGTATCAAATTGTTTTAATGAAAAGCTAAATTTTCATACTTTTCATGCTTTTCATGTTTTCTTTGATTTGGTATTTAAACTTCATGTATATGTTTACCTTGTCCAAACTATTAGATATACATGAATATCCTTTTTGAGCCACGTGCCTTCATGCATATATCCTTGTGGACTCGTTTGTATCTTGGATATGTATGTATACTTTGGTTTGTATTAGACATACATATGCCTTGAAGATTAAATAATATTAATTTTAGTTTTCTCGTTTAAAGGAATAATTGAACTTAATTGAACAAATTTTCATGATTGTGATCTCCATACTTGTCTTGTACACTCACATTTATTATTTGCTCATGTTTTGTTTTCATGAGACATTTTTATGCTTAATTGGATTAGAGTGTTGATTATCATGTGGATTTCATTTTTATGAAAAATGATTTGTATTTATTCCTTTCTTGAAGGATTTCGTACTAGTTAACAAAACTTTTCATTTTAACTAGTTCATATTCTTCGTTATAATATGAGATATACACTTGACCCTATTCTTTCAATTGGTATCATTGAACACTTTCAATGGTATCAATTTTTGATCTTTTTGTATACTCATATATGTTTTGTATATGTATGCTTACTCTTTCAAGAATATCAATGTCAATTGGTATCTAACTTTCATACATATATATCTTTATGCTAAGCTTGAAAAATTTCTAATGTTTGATTTGTTTTCAATTGGTATTTTAACAAGCTTATGCATATGTTTAGTTGGTATTTCATAAAGGGGGAGAAAATTTAATGTTGTCTTTCAATTGGTATTTGATTTCCACTCCCTTGCTTTATGTTAAAATATAGTTTCAAATTGGTATCATATGTTTAAAAGAACACATTTCTCTTAATGATATCAAGATGTTTATGTTAAATGTTTTAAATTGGTATTTCAAAATTTTGTTTAAGTAAAACATATTTATTTTACATTGCCTATATGTGTATAAATTCATGTTGAGTGTATCTTGTATTGAAGAGCTTGACAACTCTTCCTTATGTGGTACACCTGTGTAGGGGGAGCTTCACATCTCCTTTTATGCATTACATATTTTGTGTTATGTGAATTCGGGCGTGTCTTCCTTTCTTCATGTAACTCAAATGTGTAGGGAAGCTAACTTAGCGTCTTCCTCTTCATGAATGTATATAGCATATAACATTTATTGATCTTTGTTTATTTTCTTTTGGTATCAAGATGCTTCATTGACATATTTTTAATTGATATCATGTTTGTAGTCACCCCTTATTGACTTTGTTTTTGTCTTAGACAAAAAGGGGGAGACCATTGTTTGTATTGTTTTGTTTGACTCAAAAGGGGGAGAAAGATTTTTACCCCTCATTATATTGTTTTGATTGTTTGCCCCTTTGTTGATGATTGACAAAAAGGGGGAGAATTATTTGAGAGTTTAACATGCATATATAAAATTCACAAATCAAAATGCATGATTGGTACATATTTTATATATATGCATAGTTATGTTTTTGCATATATTAAGTTTAATATAGTTTAATGTATGTTCATTGGTATCTAGAGCATCCAGAAAATGTTTATTTGTTAATTGGTATCTAGAGCATGCTTTGCTTTAAACATTTCATTGGTATCTAGAACCTTTATTGTTTATGCATATTTGTGCATTCATTTTTTTAAGAGCCTTCATTGCATATTATTATGTTTATTTGGCTATGCATGAGTTAAGGGGGAGCTTCCTTGAAGCTTTACTTTAATCCATGCATATATAACTCCATCAGTTTTGTCATCATCAAAAGGGGGAGATTGTTGGCCCAAAGGCCTTCCACCCTAGTTTTGATAATGATTAACTCATGTAGTTATGTTTACTAATAATCTTGTATTGTTTAAGTTTCAGATCATTAACCAAGATATTAGTTGGTGATTAGCTTCAACAAGGTGTTTGGAAGCTTATCATGGTGATTCCGGTGCCAAAGCTTAAAGATCATACCTTTGCACTCGGTGGATCGCGTTTGGGAGCAAGTCTACTTGAAGATGGAAGATCGTCAAGAGACTTAGGTATCCTAGTTTAGATTATGAGTTTTAGATCCATTTGTAAAGTTTAGAATAGTTGATATGCTCAAGTGCACACATACACACACGTTTCATGATTTGGATTTTGGGTTTTCATGAAT
The DNA here is from genome assembly GCA_038442645.1 of Agave tequilana. Classification (NCBI taxonomy): domain Eukaryota; kingdom Viridiplantae; phylum Streptophyta; class Magnoliopsida; order Asparagales; family Asparagaceae; genus Agave; species Agave tequilana. The sequence goes on from JAVJIF010021714.1 coordinate 38,043, forward strand.
AGTAGATCAAAATAAGTTTACTTTATTTCTATGTATATTAGATATGTTCTAGATATACATACATGGTTTAAACGTGCTAAACAAACTTATTTTGATATCCCTATTCATGTGTTGAAAAACCAAGTTTGATAAAAATACAAGAATTTGTTTTTGATAAAAATGAGAAGAAACAAAAATGATTTCATATGCTTGATATTTGAGTAGAAATGATTATCACATATTTATATATCAATGCAATATGGTAAAAATATTTTTGGGAATTTTTTACAAGTGTTAAAAGATTTTTTTTAACAAAATATTTTTCCCAGTTTTTCAGACCCAGACTGACCTGTCAGGCCAGAACGGTCGACCGAGCGGTCGACCGCACCTAAGGCCGGTCGACCGCGCGGTCGACCGACGTGCACAGACTTGTGCACGTCTGGCAGCCAGGGGGCCGGTCGACCGGACGGTCGACCGCTGCAGAGAGCTCTGCTCTCTGTTTGTTTCGGTCGACCGGGCGGTCGACCGGAGGTTCCAACGGGTCAAAATATGACCGTTGGACGGTCGACCGGCCGGTCGACCGTTAGGCCAGTCAGGCTGACACGTCAGCCTAACGGCTAGTTTTCTATTTGGCTTATATAAACCCCATCTCTTTAGAATTTTGGCCAAGGTTTTTACAAGAGAAAATATCCTGTTTTCAGAGTTTAAAAACAAGTTTTTTAAAAGAGTTTTTGTGCTAAAAAGATTGATTCTTATTTGTTTTGGGTTTTTGAAAAATCAAAGAAAAATAGATTTTTGGGATTTTGATTTGGTCTTTTATTCCTATCATCTACAAGTGATTTCCCAAGAAGTTTTTCTTTGTTGCTTGTTTCCAAAACACCTAGTTTTCCACACTTGAGCTATCATACTATCCTAATCTATTAGGATCATTTGTTTTGTGGAAAAAGAGAAAAGAAAAGAGAGATTGAGTTTGTGGTTTTTGGAACCACTTGTTGTAAACACCCTTATTATTGTTGTATCCCTCTTAGGTAGAGGTGATCGGGTGATTGGTTTGTATCCCTCAAGTGTGAGGTGATTGAGATTGGTTGTGAGCCTCTTCGGTAGAGGTGTTGTTGTTGGTTGTTGTATTGGCTACGGGCCTAACCCCTCGGTTGTGAGGTGGTTGTTTGAGAGAGGAGTTTGGTACTCCTAGTGTTGTAACAATCCTCTTCGGTAGAGGTTCCCTCGGTGGGAGATAGTGGATTGAAAATCCTACACGGTGGTGTAGGCGGGGATGTAGAGTTGGGTACTCGAACCTCGAAACAAATCTTTGTGTTAGCGTTTGATCCAATTTCTCTCAACTCTACTCTCTTTACTTTGTGCAAGCATCATTTCATTCAAGCATCATTCTTTCATTGCATACATATCTTATACATTGCTTGTGTTGCCTTGCATCTTTTATATTGCAATTCATTCTTATATGCTTGGCTTGATTGTGTGTATTTCACATCGCTTGGATTGCTTGTGTGTGTGTGCCTAACTTATACTCATCCAACAAGAGCTTCACATAGCGCCTCAACCCATTTCAAGGGGAATCAAGGGGAGTTAGTCCAGAGCCTCGCAAGGGGAATTCGGCTACACTTGTTGTATTGTATTAGTTTGTGCATAATTTGCATTAGCTTCCGTTTTTAGCGCACTTAGTTTTGCATTTAGTTTCTAGATTAGCACTAACACCTATTCACCCCCCCTCTAGGTGTTTTTCAAAATTGATAATTACATAATAAATTATAAATAAGACAACTTGCACCGGGCTTAGGAAAAATCGATGGGTCCCGAATAGTTTTATATTTATGGTGGTTATATCGTGTCACGCCTGGCCACATTCTTGAGGGATCACCTGGCGGCCACCAAGGATTTCTTGGGGTGACTGGCACCCCTACTCCTCATATTTATTCCTACCGGGTATACACAAGCCCTAGACCTATCTCTACGGGCTCTGCGATACCCTACTCCTGTTCGGGCATACAATAAGTATCGGTACCTAGCGGTACATTCTGGCTCAGCACCGGATACTCCTGGACCATTGTCCTGGGCATGTACGGGACCCATTCTAAACATGATTCATCAGACTCCATCAGTTTCCAAGTAATTAGATATATAAGTTGTAAGTGAGAGTATATGGAATGGGACACATACTAAAACCAGCAACTTAGACTACCCCAGTTATAATAAGATGCTAATATTCAATTCGTTGTGCTGTTTTGCAACGCGGGTTGTATACGCTCGGATTACGATAATATGGGATAAAGGTATATAGATAAGAATTTTCTTGTTTGGATTATTCTTTCGACGTACTAATTTCATGGAGCTGGGACCTAAACTCATACAATTAGTTTTGCTCGTATTCGAATTTATTCGATTTTATTAATTTTATCATTTTTATGTTAGTTTAGGAGATAACTGGTGTTGCCTTATCTGCTTTACTTACCGTCTCCTTACCTGCTCCTGTATGCCTATGCTCACGACACGGTTTTCAATATATGCTCTTTTGACTCAGATTTATCGATACACGTGTGCTTATCCCTGCACGCCACTTGTCATTCACCACACCACTCGTTGGGGAGTTTCTAACTCCCTTGGATCCTCATGTCCAGTTCTCGGGGCTTGGAACTGTGGATTCTCTTAGTTGCTGATCAGAGATGCGCAACTGAAGCGTGGATCATCGGCAGACCATCTGAGGCCCCATCCTTCCAAGCCCCCTACTCGTCTCTTGAGTTTTCCTTTTGTAACTCATGAGCATCTTTTGTACTATTCATATTTGTATATATCTTTGTATTCCCGCATTTGTGCCTATCAGTGATGTAATATCTTGTAATATTGTGTCACATCTTTTGATAACTTTATAATTGTACTCATATGTTAAAATGTATAATTCACCACGTACTTTTGTACTCTGATTCTTATCTGTACTGATGTATATATATATGTGAGGGCATTTTTGACCAATGTATAAATGTCACAGTAATGTCTCCGTACTCGTGGGATCGGGACGTTACAAGGAATAAATCTCGGCTAGTGGCCCAAGGTTACACCCAAATCAAAGGCATCAATTTTGAGAAAACATTTGTACCCGTAGCACAGCTCGAAGCCATACGCATGACCCTTACATTTGCATATTTTAAAGATTTCAAGTTTTTTCAAATGAATGTTAAAAGTGCATTTTTGAATGGTTTCATTGAAAATGAGGTGTATATTGAACACCCCCTGGGTTTGTTAATCCTACACATTCAGATTTTACTTTCAAATTTGAAAAGGTTTTGTATGGTTTAAAATAAGCACAATAGCTTAGTATGAAACACTTAGTTGTTTTCTTGTTGAAAATAATTTTATTGAAGGTAAGTTGATACCACCTTATTTACAAAGCATGTAAATAATGATATCTTGATAGTACAAATATATGTTGATGATATCGTTTTTGGTCTACTAATGAAACCCTTTGTAATGATTTTAAATCAAAAATCATACATGAAGAAAGAGTTATCAACTATTTCCTTGGACTCCAAATCAAGTAAAAGAGTAATGGAATCTTCATCAATTAAGCAAAGGATTGATGGGATCTTCATCAATCAAGCTTATCAAAAAATTTGTTCTAGATGCGAAGATTATTAAGACTCTCATGGCTACCACAACTAAACTTGACAAGGATAAACAAGGTAAAAATTTTGACATTAAACTCTATCGTAATATGATTGGTAGTTTACTTTACTTGACGGCTAGTAGACCGGATATTATTTTTAGTGTTTGTTTGTGTGCTAAATTTCAATCTTCTCTTAAAGAGTCTCATTTGATTGCAATAAGACGCGTTATTAGATATCTTAAGGGTACTATTGGAATGAGTTTGTTGTATCTGAAGATTGAATAATTTTTTATGATGAGTTATTCGGATGCCGATTATATGCCGCTGTAAAGTGGATAGGAAGAGTACTGTGAAACTTGTCAATTTCTTGAAAATTGTCTCGTTTCGTGATCTTTCAGGAAACAAAATTTCGTAGCTATCTCAATTAAGGCGGAGTATGTTGTGGTCGAGACTTGTTGTGCACAAGTTTGTTTAATGAAATATACTATCATTGATTATAATTTATATTATGACCATTTAAAATATTTTGTGATAATATTAGTACTATTCATATGACAAAGAATGCAAATCAACATAGTAAGACCAAGCACAGGAGATTCGATATCATTTTCATAGAGATCATTATGGGAAAGTAGATATTGAAATTAACTATGTTTCTACCAATTTTCAATTGATCGATATTCTCACTAAACCTCTTGACTACAATAAATTTTCTTTCATTTGTGGTGAATTAAATGTTTATACGATTGATATATGATGTTTTGAGTTTTTGAGCTTCCTTGATTTTATGAGTTTTACATCACTTCTCATAATAATTTTCAATTTAGTTAAGTTTCTTTTAAATTGGTATAATGTAAAATTTAATATGTACTATTTTCAATTGATGTTTGAATTTTAATAATTGGTATCCCTGTTTGATATATGACAAAAAGAGGAGAAGATTTATAAGTTATTTATTTAAGATTGCAATTACCTTTTGTCCATTCTCATGTTTGTATGTAATGTTTCTTATGTTTATTTATTAGTATCTATTTTATTGGTATCTTACTATTTATTTTTATCGGTATCTTACTATTTATTGCATACTTATGATTTGGTGGTTGGAGGCATGGAAAGAAGTCGGCCCATTTATTGATAATGTTCTATATTGTTAATTTTATACTTATATGCATATGACTTGCTTATTATTACCATATCCTTTAGTCATGAATTTTTTGAACTTGAAAGATAAGCATACTTTTAGGAGGAGCTTTTCAAAGCTCTTTTTTTCATTTGTTTAAATAACTCATGAGTTTTGTCATCATCAAAATGGGGGAGATTGTAAGCTCAAGGGAATACTCTCCGGTTTTGTTTTGATGATTACAAACCACATAAAGTTATTTGGTACTAATCAAGTTCTAGTGTTTATAAGCTTATAGGGCTCAAGAGATTGGAAGATGTCTTATTCGTAAGGTTTGAAGTGATCAAGTTGATTCAAGAAAGGGATTTAAGCTCAGATGATCAAAAGGTAGATTTTGGAGGATCCCTCTTTGATGCAGACTTGAAGCTTAAGTAACTCCTTTATAAGATCTTAGTATGTTTAGTTTTGATGTTGAATTGATGCTCAAAGAAGATACACACGCATTTTTCAAAAACAAGTTTTCAGATCTTTCAGTGTTTAAACTTGTTTTTCATAAGTTAGTTATTGATTCAAGTTCTATACTTTCCATATATTTTATAACCATGCATATACATATTTTCTAGAAACCTATCTGTTGCCAAAACATCTTTCATATTTATATTATTATTTAAAATGGGGTTCTATTTCAAAATTGTTATTTTCCATGACTTTTGGGCTTGGTCGGTTGATCGCCTGGTCGATCGCTAGTTGAGGTCAGTGTTTTGTACACTGCCTCGGTCGACCGAGCGGTCGATCGAATGTGCAAAAGTAATGATTATATTTTTCAAATATGTCATTTTTCTTTCTTTCTTTAAAGGCTGTTTTTCCCCTTCTTTTGGCTAATCACCCAGGGTTAAGGCCAGAAAACTCTTCTAATTGTACTTACCTATTGCCTATATATATGGGTTATTTGAGAAGAAGTTTCTAACAAGTTTTATTCAAGTTTTTGAGATCTACCTTTCAAGAAAAATTAAGTTTTAGTTTCTCAAGTTTTTCAATCAAAGCGCTTTCAATTCGCAATCATTTCTGAAGTTTTCACCTCTTAAAAATTATTTTCTTCACTGAATTTTTCTTTCACAAACTTCTTTAAGCCTTATTTCTCCACTCTAAACCTTAGAAGTTACAAATAGAGAGTTTGTGAATTTGGTGGTTTCTAAAAGCTTGTATACTTCATTGGCTTTATTATGCTACCTCTTGTGTAGAGGATTAAGGTTGAAGTTGTGTATTCTGGGTCTTGTATAGACCTTATAGTTTCTTTGTGAAAGTTCCTTTATGGATTGTGGAAATCCTTCACGCGGTGAAGGCGGGGACGTGAGCTTGGTGCTCGAACCTCGAAGCAAATCTCTTGTATTTGTGTGATTTCTCTCTTACTCTTACTTTATCTCTATTTCTTGCACTTATATGTTTACTTATCTCTATTGCTTGCGCATGTGCTTTTACTTTTATTGCACTTGCTATTCATCTCTTCCATCATTCATACTTGTCAGTTTTTCTCTGTCAATCAAGAAGACGATTGGGTACCTCAACTCTTATCTAGAGGATTATAGAGGAGAAGTTTTAGAGATCTTAATTGGGAATCTGACTTCATATCTTGATTTGAGTTGACCGTTTGCATTATTCATTTTAATTGTTGTAATTCCGTATTGATTAGCATTACACCTATATTGGCCCAAAGGCCCATCTCTCTAGTTTTGATGATGATTAACTTATATGGTTATAGTACTAATGATCTTGTGTTTATTTAATTACAGATATTTGATCAAGATCTTAGTAGGTGTTTAGCTTTAACAAAAGATTTGAAGTTAAGTTTTGGAGCTAGCACGTGTTGATTCAAGAGCTCGCGCATCAGATCGCATCAAGTACTTAAGAGGAGTCTAGTTCATTTGATCAAGGTTTGGACCAAGTCAAGAAGGAGAAGAAGATTTTCAAAAGAAGATTTTCAAGAAGGCTTGAATCATGTTGTGGATTGCTCAAGTTCATATACACACACAAAATTTATATGTATTTTCATAAGATAGTTTTGTATTTAGAAAAATATCGTTTTGAATTTATCAAAACTTATTTTAGAGGTTATTGTCAAAAACGTAGATATTTCATCTCATATGTGTAGTGGATCATATCCATACACACTAAGCTTCAAGAATGTATAAAATATCTTATTTTTGTATTTGGAGAAGTTTTGAAAAAATCATTTTTCAAATTAAAGATGGATTTTGAAAAATACAGATTTTTGTTTAAGGCAAAATTTCTATATCACAAAAATGGTTCGAAGTATTTGTAATATATGTTGATTTTTGATCACACATGTTTGTAAATTAAAGTATTTCAAAGAAATTTTTTTGGAATTAATGTGATTTTATAGGATTTAATTAGTATTAAATTACTAAGTTTTCAATCCCTTATTTTCAGCCAGACTATGCTGGCGGTCGACCGGACCGGTTGACCAATATGCACAGACGTGCACAGATCTTTTGGCTGGTAGGCCGGTCGACCGAACCGGTCGACCGTCCGAGAGCTCTACTCTCTAAATCTGGCCCCGGTTAACCAGGCGGTCGACCGGTAGGTCAAAGCCCAGGATCAGTCGACCGGTAGGCTGCAACGGTCAGAAATTCGACCGGTGGTCGGTCGACCGGCCGGTCGACCGACAGCAGCATCAGCTGCTGAGTTGGCCTGCAACGGCTAGTTTTTGGGAGCCTATAAAATGGGGTTCCCTTGGACTGTTTTCTACAAGATTTGAGGAGAATTTTTGTGCTAATTTTTCTTACCTTTCTAAGTGTTTATCTCCACTTGTTTTAGAGCAAATATTTTCATATCAAAAGGAGAGTTTCTCAAGAGTGTTTTCAAAAGTGTTTTCTTGAGTTTTTCACCACATATATATCCTAATTTTTCTCACACATACTTAAACTTTTCATTACTAAATCAATCCTATAGGAGCTTTGTTGTGAGAGTTATTTTGTGATCAAGAGAAGTGATCACAAGTTTACATCTTTGTATTGTGAAGTGTTGTAGAGGTGGTGGCCTCGGTGAAGAAGTGTTTGTTGTGATCAAGTGAAGTGATCACTAAGTGTTCCGACGTGTGGTTGGAGGAGTTAAAAGAGGTGCAGCCTCGGCAAGCTAGTGTGCTTGCATGTGTTGTGCTTGTGGGAACAAGAGAGGGACTAGTGAGTTCAAGAGTTCTAATGTGAACTCCTTATAGGTGTTGCGGCACCGAGTGATCCGGTGGGATCATTTATAGTGGAAATCTTTCATAGTGTTGAAGGCGGGGACGTAGAGTAAGGGTGCTCGAATCTCGAAACAAATCTCCCGTGTTTGCGATTGCTCTCTCTATCTCTCACTTGTGTTTATATCTTGCATGCTTACATTGCTTATATCTTTATATGCTTGATATATCTTGTGCCTTATTGATATATGCTTGGGATTGTTTGCTCACATTTGTATTCAACCAAGATAGCCATAGGGCACCTCAACTTTTAATCTAGAGGAATCTTAAGGAGATAGTGCAGAGCCCTTCACCGAGAATTCGGCAACACTCTTGTTTTATACTTGGTGTGCTTTACATAATAGTTTTTTACTTTAATTAAATAGTTTTTAATTCCTCATTACTCATCATTAGATTAGCTAGTCACCTATTCATCCCCCCTCTAGGTGACCTACGACCTATTCACCCTTTCTAAGTGTACTTTCATTCCAAAATCTCAATGTGTTTTACTAAAAGCTTGAAAAATAAATCAAGGTGGAGATTGTTAGGATTTTATCTCGTTTTCAAGAAGAGATGATTGTCAAAAAAATTCAATTGAGTTGGATAAGATGATGCCTTGAAGCAGAAGAAGAAAATCATGGTGCAGCAGTTTCCTTTTCATGCTCTTATGAGTTTCCTTTTCTCAAGGAGGACGAATAGAATTCAGATTCTACTCAATGAAAGTTTATTTCTAAAGATTGAAGGATTTAGAATTCATCTAGATCAAGAGATCAACTCTAAAGAAGATTAATCAAGATTCTTCAAGCATCTAATAGTTAAGATTGTCTCATAATCCAAATAAGAGTTATATTGTAAAATCCTATAAATAAATGTTGTAACCCAATATTGTAAAAAAAAATCTCCAATAAAGGAGATCAAAAGAAGCCAAGAAAGAGAGGAGTAAGATGAAGGTGCATAGAGAGATGTTATACTCTTGTAATCTTGGTCTTAATTCAAGGGAAAAGTGAATACTCTTGTGGGATCAAACAGAAGGTTAGATTTTATTTTTTTTGCATCAAGTTTATTAATAATTCTCTTTCAAGTTCTCTACCCGTGGAAGTAGGTCAAGTTTGGGTCAAACCATGTTAAATCCTCGTGTTATTTCTTATACTCTTTTGTCTAGGTATTTCTATTTTGTTTTACAATAGTTTTCTTTTTGCAAATATCATCATATTGTCAAGTCTATAAATGTCGATCTCGGGAGTAACAATTGGTATAATAACACCGATTTGTTACAACAACGATACAAACAAATACCTGATCAGATCCTAGTATATGATCTTTCACTCAACAGGGGTGAGAAGCGAGGTAACGAGATCAATATGGAAGGCAAGAGTGTTGCTCAAGGTTCGGACATTCCTCTGACACTACATGAAAGTTGGTTTTAGAGGACTACTTATTCAGTCTTTGTTGCTATCATAGAGAGCATTTTGACTGTGTTTGCTGGAGCAAAGAAAAAACCATCTTTAATAAGTGCTCTCATGTACCCCAGTCTCTAATGCATTCAAGGACGATTTTTGAATTTTAAACTGTCCTAGGAGCAACAATTGTCTCCCAATGCAATTACCTAAAGACAATTTATCTTGTCCTTGAAGACAATGTAAGGACAGATTAAGCGATCCTTGAAGAACATTTTGGGATAGGTTAAACAATGTTTTAGGTTATACAAGGATCGGTTAAAGAGTCATCGAACAATGTATAAAGATAGCTTGAACTGTTCTTGAAACACATATAAGCAGATTAAAGTGTTATTATTCGACATACAGGACTAATAGAGCTGATTGAGATTTTTAAAAGAATAAAAAGAAGTTCAGATTTCTTAGTCTCAATGCGAATCCGCTGTAGCAAGGGCTCAAGCGGGTCGTGATCCTCAGGGAAGGATGCGATGAAAGCTTTTCGACTCGATTCCTCTGTATGCTTCAAGTAAGAAAAGAGAGATTAGATCTGAGATAAAAAGATGATATTAAAGACGTGATTTTGCTGATCTTCTATCACAACCTATTGCAAGTTAAGGAGCTAGATCTTCATCTTAAGATGTAGGTGATTCACCTTAGGTCATTACAAATAATTCAAGCAAGAAAAATCAATACTAGACTCTAGCTAAGTTACATTATTTAAAAGCCAAACTATGGTTCATCCTAACATCTAGGTACAGCCTAATAAAAGACAAATCTCAAATTTATGCTGTCCTAGTTCTTAAGTTTGAAGTCATGAGAAGTCTTTTTAATATGCAACCTATATTAGGAATTCTAGGTATTTGTTTAATCTTCTAGAAAAGTTGTTTTTAAACCTAGGGTTTCTATAGATGTTCATTAATCAGATCTAGGCTTAACTGCTCTAGGGTTGCTTCAAGAATCTCAGCAAACCACTAGAGAGAATTAGTTCTTCATTATTTTTTTTTTCTTTTCAAATTATTTATATTTTTTTTTATTTAATGAGAAAGAGTGCAAGGAAATAAAGAAAAAGAAAACCAGAAGAGATCACAGATTAAAACAACAATCAGAGAGATCGCAAAATAAAATAAAATTGCAGAAATTAAATGAGAACAAAAGAGTGACCTTTACTTCAGATGAATCTCCAGTTACAAAATCTTCTCCTTCTCCACAACGTACATGAATGGAAAATACAATTGTGCAGAAATTTAGAAAAAATAGCTAAAAGAAAACCCTAATACGTCTCTGGATGCCCTTTCTGCTGCGCCTGCACGGATATTTATAGTGCAGAAGAAGATAGAGTCCCAGATGAAGTTGTAGACGAAATCTGGTAGTCAGACTTTTCCAGAATGCCGCGGAATCTTGGGTTTTGCCGCGGATTTGCGGCATTTTTGTGGAATCTGGCCACGCGCTTTGGCGCGTGGCCTCACCTGGTCCGTCCATGTGGGCGCTTGCTTCTGGAAGTATGATCCTGACTCTTCATATTGGGATTTCGAGATAACTTGATAATCAAGTTACCTAAATTTTGAATTCTCCCAATCTCTTTTAAACGAATTTCCTTATCTCTGCACTCTTTTCATTCTCATCTCCAGAGTTTAGGGTTGGGTAGAAGTCTATCCTTCCCTCATCTTTGATATTTGTAACTTTAGCCCTTGTATTTGCATTTTGACTTCTTGTAATTGCGCTTTTTCACCTGGGCTTCAAACATGGGCTTGGATCTGGGCTTTTGGGCTCTTTAAGCTTTATTTCTTATTAAAATAATACTTCGAGGCCTGCACACATTAAATAACGAAATATTAATAAATGTGCATTATAATATGAATAAATGTGCAAATGTGATGGTATATATGATGATAATTATGCATTTTTCACTACCTATCACACCCCCACACTTATCTTTTTGCTCGTCCTCGAGTAAAAATCAAAAAGAAAGAGAATAATCTAACCTAGCTAACTCACTTTCGTAGGAATCACGGTTGCACTTAGCATGTGCAACAAGCCGTTAAACCCCTAGTTTACCCTAGAGGACGAGTGTTGTCTCGTGAGGGTTTTCAGCGGATTACACCCACAAAATCCATAAAAAGGAAATATTTGACTTATATTGGACGAGACTAAGTAGTCTATAAGTTTTAGGATCCTCATTTTTATTCATTCTTCAAACCTGGTCTTTATAAAGTCAATTGTTATTCATTTTAGGTAAGGATTAAAATTGAATTTCTAATATAGTCTTTTTCGTTACCAAAAGTCATATGCACCCTTGTGAATCTAGGAATTCCTTAACTTGGACTCTCATGCCTCTTTAGTATTTTTATAAGATCATCTAATTTTCTTTCGTGTAAGTATCAAGGCTTCTTGAGGCCCTCATACCTAACTAATTGACTATTAGATGTGTTAATATAAATTTTTTTTTGGTATGTATAACTCATCTAATTTTCTTTCGTATAAGTATCAAGGCTTCTTGAGGCCCTCATACCTAACTAATTGACTAATAGATGTGTTAATACATGTATAATATTTCTCAGTTTTCTTAGGCTTTCTAATCCACCCATGTAGCGAACTTAAAGTCGGTGGCTCCCAAACCGGTCGGCTTTAGGGCACCAGGTGAGAAAAACACCCCGCGGACTCAAATTCGAATGAACTAGGCCACAAAACTAAGGACTTTATTTTTATTTAGAACTCACCTTTAGGCATGAATACTTATGCTTCTTGAGGCACATGTATCCAGCTCAATTGGTGATATTATATATATATATATATATTTTTTTTATGAGGCACAAGGTCTTTGTCTTAGAATCTTAGATATGTACTAGGAATGCACATTTCATTAAGGTAAAAATTAAGACTAACTAATTATTCAATTTCTCCTCCTATACCTAAAATTTAAACAATTTATTTATTTTGACCAAGTTTTTAGAAATCCTAATCATGATTTTCCTAATCCTTAAAACTAACTTAGATTTCTTTCAAAAAATAAGTCAAAGTATTATCCTTTTTATAACAATTTTTTTTATTGTATAATTTTTTTTATATATTGTATAATTTTTTTTATATATTTTTAATTAATTTTTTTTTTTATATTACATACCCTTCCCCCACACTTGTTTCATGCATTGTCCCTAATGTATGAATGAAATGTATGGATGCATGAACTGGCAGAAAGATATAATCACCGATACAGTGGGTCAAAAAGACCCATCGCCGCATTAGCTTCCGGCACAGACTCCAAAAAGATTTTAAGACATTGACCATTTACCTTGAATGCATTGCCATTTTTGGGATCGTAGATCTCTATGGCTCCGTGTGGAAACACCGTCTTAACAATGAATGGTCCTGTCCATCTTGACTTTAACTTGCCGGGAAAGAGGTGAAGTCTAGAGTTGTAGAGTAAAACTTTTTGTCCTTGGACAAAAGTTTTTCTCGTGATGAATTTATCGTGAAAAACCTTAACTCTATCCTTCGCAATCTTTGCATTCTCGTATGCATCATTCCTCGACTCCTCTAGTTCAGAAATTTGTAATTTCTGAAACTCACCGGCCTTATCTAAATCGAAATTTAGCTGCTTAATTGCCCAAAGGGCCCGGTGCTCTAGCTCGACAGGAAGGTGGCAAGCCTTTCCAAAGACCAGTCTGTAGGGAGACATTCCTAGAATCGTCTTAAAGGCAGTCCTATATGCCCATAGGGCATCCACCAGTTTGGTGGACCAGTCCTTCCTATTCTGATTCACAGTCTTCTCCAAAATGAGCTTGACTTGCCTATTAGAAACTTCTACCTGACCGCTAGTTTGAGGATGGTAGGGCGTAGACAACTTGTGAGTAATGGCATATTTTCGCATAAGAGCTTCAAAAGTTCTATTGCAAAAATGTGTGCCATTGTCGCTAATGATGGCTCGAGGGATTCCAAAGCGTGAGATGATATTATCTTTCAAGAATTTGACAACAACTTTGTTGTCATTTGTCTTGCAAGGGACAGCTTCTACCCACTTTGACACGTAGTCTACGGCCAACAAGATGTACTGGTGTCCAAACGAATTAGGGAAGGGTCCCATAAAATCAATGCCCCATACGTCGAAAAGTTCTACTTCTAGAATGGGATTTAGGAGCATCATATTTCGTTTGGAAATTCTTCCTATCATTTGACATCTTGTGCATGTTTTGCAATACTCAAATGCGTCTCTAAACACAGTTGGCCAATAAAAGCCACTTTGCAGAATTTTCTCGGCAGTTTTGCGGGGACCAAAATGTCCACCGCAAGCGAACTCATGACAAAAAGCTAGCACACTTCTAGTTTCCTCGTCGGGGACACATCTCCTAATGATTTGGTCGCTACAATATTTGAAAAGATAAGGATCTTCCCACATGTAATACCGAACTTGAGACAAGAATCGGTATCTATCCTGTTTAGACCAACTAGGTGGTGTTTGGTTTGTGACTAAGTAATTTATTATGTCAGCAAACCATGGCTCCTTAGAGATGGCTAGAAGTTGCTCATTGGGAAAATTGTCATTGATGGGCAGCTCGTCAGAAGGTGCGTTTGGCACACGAGAGAGATGGTCAGCTACGACATTTTCGACACCTTTTTTATCTCGAATTTCGAGATCGAATTCTTGAAGGAGAAGGATCCAACGAATGAGTCAGGCCTTCGCATCTTTTTTAAGCATAAGGTATCGAAGAGCAGAATGGTCAGTGAAAATCGTGGTCTTGGTCCCAAGTAGGTATGGGCGGAATTTCTCCAAAGCGAACACTACTGCCAAGAATTCCTTCTCGGTTGTAGTATAGTTCATTTGGGCGTCATTGAGCGTCCTACTCGGATAATAGATCACGTGCTGCTTGCTGTCCTTACGCTGTCCTAAGACAGCACCTATCGCAAAATCTGAGGCATCGCACATGATCTCAAAAGGCTTGGACCAGTCCGGAGGTGAGATGATAGGAGCAGAGATAAGTTCCATTTTCAATTTCTCCCATGCACTATGGCACCTATCATCAAAGATGAAGGACACGTCTTTAGTTAGAAGTTTTGTAAGGGGTCTAGCAATTTTGCTAAAGTCCTTAATGAACCTACGATAAAATCCGGTGTGTCCTAAGAAAGACCGAATGTCCTTCACGCATCGCGGAAGTGGAAGTCTCGCTATGATCTCCACCTTGGCCTTGTCTACCTTAATCCCTTCCCTAGATATCTCGTGACCTAGGACAATCCCATGTTGCACCATGAAGTGACACTTTTCCCAATTTAGGGTCAAGTTCTTTTTGGTGCACCTACTCAGCACTAGCTCCAAGTGATGGAGACACTGGTCAAATGAATTTCCATAGACGGAGAAGTCGTCCATGAAAATTTCTAGGAAACGCTCGACCATATCAGAAAACAAGCTTAACATACAACGTTGGAATGTGGCGGGGGCATTGCATAGGCCGAAAGGCATTCGACGGTAGGCAAATGTCCCAAATGGACACGTGAACGTTGTCTTCTCTTGATCCTCCGGCGCTATAGGAATTTGGTTATACCCTGAATAACCGTCCAAAAAGCAGTAATACTCATGACCTGCTAATCTTTCCAACATTTGGTCAATGAAAGGGAGGAGAAAATGATCTTTCCTAGTGGCTGCGTTCAACTTGCGGTAGTCTATGCATACTCTCACCTTGGTAGGCAATCGTGTTTGCACTAACTCATGCTTGTCGTTCTCTACCACAGTAAAGCTAGACTTCTTAGGGACCACATGCATTGGGCTAACTCATTCGCTATCGGAAATGGGATAAATGATCCCATTATCTAACAGTTTCACTATTTCGGCGTGTACAGCCTCCTGCATGAGTGGGTTTAGCCTACGTTGTGGATCCCTCTTTGGTCTAACCCCTTCCTCTAGATGGATACGATGCTGGACTATCGTAGGGCTCAGTCCCTTGATATCTGCCATAGTCTAACCAATGGCTTCCCTATGTCTCCTAAGGGTTGCCAGCAGGTCCTCCTCTTGCCTATTGGTCAAATTATATGCAACTATGATCGGTAACGTCTCTTGTTCACCTAGGTAGGTGTACTTAAGATGTTTGGGCAAGGCTTTTAACTCCAAAGAAGGAGTTGGCTCGATGGGTGGAGGAGTTAAGCTAGAATCTCCCATCTCTATAGAACTCAGATTTGATTCCATTCGATCTCATCAAGACTGATATCACTTGTTTCTAACTCTTCCTCTTCCTCTGACTCAAATATGATCTCATCATTATGCTCACTCGTCATGTTCTCAATGGAGTTAACCTCAAAGGGTTGGTCGGTCACATCGTAGGGATGCTTACCTAGGTTGAAAACATTGACTTCCTTGGTCATATCCCCAAAAGTCAGTCTCATGGAACTGTTTCTACAATTTATAATTGCATTAGCGGTTGCTAGGAACGGTCTTCCTAAGATAACGGGAGTTTGGGACCTAGGATTAGACACAGGTTGTGTCTCTAAGACAATGAAATCTACTGGGTAAATGAATTCTCCTACCCGTATGAGAACGTCATTGATTTCAACCTTAGGAACTTTGATAGAGCGGTCAGCCAACTGAATAGTAACTTGGGTAGGGTTGAGTTCACCTAATCCAAGTTGTTGATACACGGAGAAAGGGAGCAAATTGATGCTGGCTCCTAAATCGAGGAGTGCTCGATTGATTTCGGCTCGACCTATGGTGCAAGAAATGGTGGGGCACCTGGGTCCTTATACTTGATAGGGATCTGGTTGGACAGTAGCTCACTAATGTTAGTGGCTAGAAAAACCTTCTTAGGCACATTAGTCTTTCTTTTCTTGGTGCACATGTCCTTAAGGAATTTGGCATAACTAGGGACCTGTTGGATTGCATCAAGAAGTGGAATGTTGAGCCTAACTTGATTGAACACCTCTAATAATTTCTCCATATGTGCATTGTTGTTGCTTCTAAGCCTATTTGGAAATGGAGCTATAGGCTGGTGCATCTGACCTGCTGACTTTTCAGCTTCAGTTTCATTGGGGCTGGATGGAGCAGGAGTGGAGCTAGGTGGAATGGAAGTGGAGCTAGGTGGAATGGATGGCTGAGATGGATCCGATGGCATGGATACTTGATTATCAACTTGTTTCCCCGATCTGAGTGTATGAACCATATGATACTGATTTGGGTCTTGAACCTCATTGGCTGGCCTAGGATTCCTAGGGTTTGGCAATGGTTGACTCGGTAGGGTACCCCTCTGTCTCTCTTGTTGGTTCAATTGGATCTCTATCCTAGTTAAAACTTGAGCCAGCGTGTCGTGGCTTTTAACTAGAGTGTCCATCTTTCTTTCCAAATTTGAAAGTCTTGTCTCCATTTGTGAATTTTGAAAAGATGGTGGAGGATTTTGACTAGGGAAATTTTGTTGATAGGGCGGATTTTGGAAATTGTTGGAGAATTTGGGCCTAGTTTGATCATTGTTGCTTGGGCCCCACGGAAAATTGGGATGATTTCTCCAACCGGGATTGTAGGTGGGTGAATAAGGATTGTTGGCAGGCCTTGTGAAGGCCGCACTCATATGTTCGGGCAAGCTTTGATGCGCGATGAAGACAGGACATTCCTCGAACACATGGTTCATATCTTGACAATAAGTACAGCCCGCCGAAGATGTTGGGCTGACTTGGTTCACAGAGACTGGTTCTTTAGTTTCAAGAGCCTCAAGTCTTCGCATAACAGCAGCTAACTTAGCATCGGTTGCTATGTTGGCCTCAATGGAATGGATACCTCCTTTTGAAGAAGTAGGGTCATTAGTCCTAGATTTTTCAGGAGTAGGTTCCCATTGGATGGTATTTTCAGCTAATTTCTCATACAATTGCCATCCATCAGTTTCGTCCTTTTTCAGAAATCCTCCTTGGCACATGGATTCTAACAGTGTTTTAGTAGAATAATCTAATCCATCATAGAGAACTTGGCAAAGTCGCCATTTCTCTATCCCATGGTGAGGACATTGGGCAAGGAGATCCTTAAAACGCTCGAAGTATTTCCAAAAAGGTTCATTGGCTGTTTGCTTAAACTGGAGGATATTCTTCCTAATCAGTGCAGTCTTGTGAACGGGATAAAATTTCTTTAAGAAGGCCTTAATGAAATTATCCCAGAAGATATTGAACCGGCCTCTAGACTGTAGAGCCATTTCTTTGCTAAATCCTTCAAAGCAAAGGGGATAAACCTAAGTTTGATAGCATCGTCTCCTAACTTAGGTATATTCATCATGAGACATACTTCTTCAAATTCCCTTATGAAGAAGTATGCATCCTCAGATTCAAGTCCATGAAATTTGGGAAGAGTGTTGATGTATTGTGGCTTGAGTTCAAATGGGTCAACACTTTCAATAGTGAGCTGGATGCAAGAAGGAAGAGAGGTTCTAATAGGATAGAACCTATCTTGGAGTGACTGTGGTTGTGCCATGTGTGAGTCGGGCTTGATCTCGGGTGGTGAACTAGTTCTAGTTAGTATGGATGTAAGTGGGTCTCTCGACCAAGCGGGCATGCACAATCAGCAAACAAGTTCACCCAATCAATCAATAAAAAGAAAAACAATCAAAAATCCTAATCTAGGGTAAGCCTTGACCTAGACGACTCCTAACTTTAGACTGTCCTTAGGAGGTCTACTGTCGACGTTAACCACAAGCTAATCGGCCAGGTAGGTGGCAAGACCGGTGGGAGGTTTTCCGTCAGAGACGTTCCTTAATTAAATAACCACCGTTCTTCGGGCTTTCGGCCCTCAATCCCCTGCCTAGACACCGATTTGACAAGAGTTAATTTCGAACAATTTTCCTCCTTCGGTCAATCTCCTATTGAGTCCGAGTTAACCTAGGGCCAACGTCTAGTCAAATTTTACTTAAGGTTAGGGTTGTGAGTGTGACGGATATGATTTGTGGGCCAAGGAAGGGTGATGAAATCCCCACCTTATCTTGCTTATGGGTTATGCCCTTAAGATGAATTAGTGTACGTGTAAAGCTGTAGAAAAGTAATCACTCAAGAAAGCAGTAAACAACCAAGAGTGTTTCCTAATCTATATGCTATGCAAACGTACCTTGTCGCCAGCACTCTTCAACAGAATTAAAAAGAATTAAAATAGACACGTGCCCTAAATGCAAGAGTCTAAAATTTTTTTTTTTATTTTCAACAAATGGGTTAATGTTATTAATTAGCAGTTGCAGAGTGATAACAGAGAAATTTAATCACAGCAGTAAGCAAATTTTGCAATGCAGAGCAACCTGCAGAAAAGCAGGTTAGTAGTTCACTACTACTGCCGCAGATCTGCGGCTTTTGCCGCGTTTCTGTGGCAAATTAGTAGGTCCAGGTGCTCTGCCTTCGAGGGCAGAGGCACTGGATTGCTGTATGTCCTTGCTGCTGCTCTGTTTTTGTTTCCTGTTCTCTGTACCTGCAACAGAAAGAATAAAGAATGATTAGAACGAGGAAATCGTGCCGTTCCTTCCCCGGCAACGGCGCCAAATTTTGATTGAGATTTTTAAAAGAATAAAAAGAAGTTCAGATTTCTTAGTCTCAATGCGAATCCGCTGTAGCAAGGGCTCAAGCGGGTCGTGATCCTCAGGGAAGGATGCGATGAAAGCTTTTCGACTCGATTTCTCTGTATGCATCAAGTAAGAAAAGAGAGATTAGATCTGAGATAAAAAGATGATATTAAAGACGTGATTTTGCTGATCTTCTACCACAACCCTATTGCAAGTTAAGGAGCTAGATCTTCATCTTAAGATGTAGGTGATTCACCTTAGGTCATTACAAATAATTCAAGCAAGAAAAATCAATACTAGACTCTAGCTAAGTTACATTATTTAAAAGCCAACTATGGTTCATCCTAACATCTAGGTACAGCCTAATAAAAGACAAATCTCAAATTTATGCTGTCCTAGTTCTTAAGTTTGAAGTCATGAGAAGTCTTTTTAATATGCAACCTATATTAGGAATTCTAGGTATTTGTTTAATCTTCTAGAAAAGTTATTTTTAAACCTAGGGTTTCTATAGATGTTCATTAATCAGATCTAGGCTTAACTGCTCTAGGGTTGCTTCAAGAATCTCAGCAAACCACTAGAGAGAATTAGTTCTTCATTATTTTTTTTTCTTTTCAAATTATTTATATATTTTTTTATTTAATGAGAAAGAGTGCAAGGAAATAAAGAAAAAGAAAACCAGAAGAGATCACAGATTAAAACAACAATCAGAGAGATCGCAAAA
Source organism: Agave tequilana (assembly GCA_038442645.1). NCBI lineage: Eukaryota > Viridiplantae > Streptophyta > Magnoliopsida > Asparagales > Asparagaceae > Agave > Agave tequilana. Next base: position 57,650 of record JAVJIF010021714.1, read on the forward strand.
TAAAATAAAATTGCAGAAATTAAATGAGAACAAAAGAGTGACCTTTACTTCAGATGAATCTCCAGTTACAAAATCTTCTCCTTCTCCACAACGTACATGAATGGAAAATACAATTGTGCAGAAATTTAGAAAAAATAGCTAAAAGAAAACCCTAATACGTCTCTGGATGCCCTTTCTGCTGCGCCTGCACGGATATTTATAGTGCAGAAGAAGATAGAGTCCCGGATGAAGTTGTAGACGAAATCTGGTAGTCAGACTTATCCAGAATGCCACGGAATCTTGGGTTTTGCCGCGGATTTGCGGCATTTTTGTGGAATCTGGCCACGCGCTTTGGCGCGTGGCCTCACCTGGTCCGTCCATGTGGGCGCTTACTTCTGGAAGTATGATCCTGGCTCTTCATATTGGGATTTCGAGATAACTTGATAATCAAGTTACCTAGATTTTGAATTCTCCCAATCTCTTTTAAACGAATTTCCTTATCTCTGCACTCTTTTCATTCTCATCTGCAAGAGTTTAGGGTTGGGTAGAAGTCTATCCTTCCCTCATCTTTGATATTTGCAACTTTAGCCCTTGTATTTGCATTTTGACTTCTTGTAATTGCGCTTTTTCACCTGGGCTTCAAACATGGGCTTGGATCTGGGCTTTTGGGCTCTTTAAGCTTTATTTCTTATTAAAATAATACTTCGAGGCCTGCACACATTAAATAACGAAATATTAATAAATGTGCATTATAATATGAATAAATGTGCAAATGTGATGGTATATATGATGATAATTATGCATTTTTCACTACCTATCAAGAGCCGTCTTTGGATTCATATCGAAACTGATAAAACCGTGCTTAAAAGGCATGATGCGACTCGTTAAACTGTCCTTGAAAGACATAGTAGGACGGTTTAAACTATCCTTGAAACTAATATGAAAACTGTTTAAACAGACTTATGCGAGAATACAAGGTGATTTTATTTAACATAAGAGACAACTAAAAGTGTTCATAAAGCAATTTGGGACAGTTGCCAAATGATGTTCATTGATGCCTTAAACAAATATGCAATTGCTTACACCAAAAATCTCAATCATTGATACCTAAGACAAATATACAATTGCTTATACCAAATATTAGAATCGTCAGTCTCAGGCACTTACAGATAACATAATTGATATATGTTCATCATCACAGCAAAGACATGCCACTAAACATACATATAATAGTTCTTTATACATTGTATATCTACTTTTCCATACACAAGGCGTGTTTGGATTCATGGAAGTGGGAGGAAATGGGAAGTGGGAAAACTCATTTCCGACTTCCCTTGCTTGTTTTGAATCGAAAATGAGAAATGAGAAAACTCATTTTCATTTTTCTTTTCTCTTTACACCTTCCTTTTACAATACAAATTCTCACTTTCAAGATGTTACAGTTAATTTTATGGTCATGTAAATCTTACTTGTAATAAGTTATAACTCAATGCATTAAATTTGATATCATGTAAACTCTACATGCACTTTAATTACAGCTCAGAATATCATTTTAAAAATAATATTTGATTTAATATTATTTTGTTGTCAACTTTTCTACTTCCATTTCTACATTTCTAACTAAACATCAGAAAACACAATATACTTTTTCACTTTCACATTACAATCAAACAAAGGAAAACTTATTTTCACAAATCCCAATTTTACTTCCACATTTCGCACTCCCTCGTTTGGAAAAAGCGGTACTATATACAATGTGTAAAGAGCTATTATATGTATGTTTAGTAGTTTGTTGTGAGATGAACAAATATCAGTTTTATCCATTGAGTGCCTGAGACTGATGATTCTAAAATTTGGTATAAGCAATTGTCTATTTGTCTTAGGTAACAATGATTAAGATATTTGGTATAAGCAATTGCATATTTGTCTTAGGTATCAATGAACATTGTTTGGTAACTATCCCAAATTACTTTATGAACACTTTTAGTTGTCGCTTATGTTAAATGAAATCACCTTGTATTCTCTTATAGGTCTATTTAAATTGTCTTCATATTAGTTTCAAGGATGGTTTAAATCGTCTTATCATCATGCCTTTCAATGACAGTTTTACCAGTCTCATCATGCCCTTCAAGGACAGTTTTATCAATCTCGATATGCATGAAAACACCTAGAGGAAGGGTTTGAATAGGTGATGTACTAATCTAATGCGAAAATTAAAAACTAACTAACAAAATCAACACACATAAATGATAAGCTAATAGTAAACTAATAACCAAGAAATGAAGTCGTATATCCCGTGAAGGGCTCAGAACATCTCCTCAAAATTCCTCTTAATAAAGAGTTGAGATGCTCAATTGCATTCTAGATTATAAGTATACAAATGATTAAACAATTTTAAGTAATTAATAGAGCAAGGAGTATAACAATTAGGCACAAGCAATATCAAGTATGTAAAGATGAGCTCAAGTAATAATCACATAATATATATAAAGAGTTAGTAGAGTTGAGTAGAGAGAGAATAGCAAACGCGAATACTGGGATATGTTCTCGAGATTCAGTCAACTTGACCTACATCCTCACCTTCACCACAATGAAGGATTCCACTATGATTGATCCCGCGAGATCATCCACCGGTACAAGTTTCCTAAAAAACTCTCGAATTTGCAAGTCCCTCACTCGTTCTCGCAAAAATAACAAACTCCCAAGCTCACTCGAGGCTGCAACCTCCAACCACTCAATACAAAGAATCAAATACTTGTGATCAAGACTCTTGATCACAACAAAACTGTCTCACAACAAGGATTCTTATAGAATAAAAATAGATTTGAATGACTGAAACTTGTGTAAGAAAACTAGAGAATTGAATTTTGAAATCTCAAAGGAAAAAACTCATAGAAAAGATGTAGAAATGAAAAATACTTGAAAACTTGATATAAAAATTTGTACAATAAATCATAGTTATAAGAAAATAAAATATAACCATTACTGATTAATTATGGTCATTAAAAAATAAGTTTAAATTATTAATAATAAAATATAGTCGTTTAAAGCAAATCTGGAAAAATTTTGACCAAGAAAATAGCATTTAAAAACAAAAACTAGCAACTTTGCAAGTTGACCGCCCGGTCGACCACCAACGTTTAGAAACTAGTCGTTGGGAGCTGTTGGTAGACCGCTCAGTCAAATGATATGATAACAAAATTTGTTCTCGCAGCCATGATTGACCGCCTAGTCGACCAACCTAAGAGAACATATTTACTCTCTGGCCATCGGTCGACAGTGTGATCGATCGACCTGACTAAGCATTTTTGCTCTCTGGCCAATGATCGACCACCTGGTCGACCACGTGCACAAGCTAGGTGGCTTGTGACAGTTCTGTCAACTTCCCGGTCAACCGGCCTAAGGCCAAAAACAGAAATTCTTTTATATTTTTAAAATCTTTTAACAATTAAAATAAATTTCTATAAATTAAAACAAAATAAGTTCTACAAATTTTATTTAGCGCAAATATATATGATTAAGAATCATGACATATTACAAGCATTTGAACTTCTTTTTGTAATATCAAATTCATTTTGAAGTAGAACTCTTTTAAAATGTTTTTCCAAAAACTAAAACTTTAAACTTTAAATTTTAATAAACAGGTTTTTCCAAATGTGTATAAAAGCACAGAAACAAGTTTCTCAAACTAAACTAAAACTTTAATGTGTATGGACAACTCCAATACACATTCCAAACAATATAAATTTGTTTTTAAAATTTTCGTTTCACAAAATCAAACTTTTGATAAAACCAAACTTTAAAGCATAAATTCATTTTCAATTGAAACTCAAAACTATTGCTTAAAACTTGGGGGTGGGTTGTTGGGGGTTGGGGGGGGGGGGGGGGTTAAGCAGTCAAATCTACACTACTCTTTACAATAATCTAAAGTTAAAATATATAAACTCAAGTCTTCTTCTTGATCTCCTTCTTCATGTTGACTTGATTCAAACTTGATTCCTTTGAGTTTGACTCTTTCTTGAGTCTTAGATTTGATCTTTATACTTGATCTCTTGAATTAACACTTATTAGCTTCAAAACTTGATTTTGAGTTTTTTTGTTGTAGCTAAATAAACTTATTAAGATCTTAATTAAATATGACTTAAATATTACATGATAATTAGCATTATAATTACATGAGTTAGACATCATCAAAACTAGATTGATGGACCTTTGGCCAGCAATGCATTCAAGGACGGTTCTTTAAGTCGTGTATGTCGAATAATGATAGTTTAATTTGTCTTATATACGCTTCAAGAACGGTTCTAGTTGTATTTATACACTGTTCGTTGACTCTTTGAGTCCTTGAATACCTTAAAGCACAATTTAACTTGTCCCAAAATGTTCTTCAAAAGACAGGTTAATCTGTCCTTACATTGTCTTCAAGGACGAGATAAACTGTCTTTAGGTAATTGCAATAAGAAACGGTTGTTACAACTGGGACAGTTCAAAATTCAAAAATCGTCCTTGAATGCATTAGTGATTGGGGTATATGAGACCACTCATTAAAGATGATTTTGTCTCTACGAGAACAAAGACAGTCAATACAGTCTCTATGATGATAGCAATAAAGACAGAATAAGTAGTACTCGTGTAGGAGGAATGCCTTAACCTTGAGCGACACTCTTGCCTTCCATATTGGTCTGGTTACCTCACTTCTCACCCCTGTTGAGTAAAAGATCATATACGAGGATCTGACCGAGTACTTGTTGTTTTAGTTGTCGTAACAAATCGGTGTTATCATACTAATTGCTACTCTCGAGATCGACGTTTGCGGAACTTGATAATATGATGATACTTGCACCACCCTCAAACGATTTGTGATCCGTAGGAAAGGTCAACAACCTACAACATTGACCCTCTAAAATCCCAAGGAGAGGGCAGGACTGGGTGGTTGACCACCTGGTGCCTAATCACAAAGAAGCCACGTAGGTATACTTGAGTTCCGGCGGGTTTTAAAGCTATCATAAACCTAAAAACAATCAGTCTGGGGGCGGTGTGGGTTCTATCCCATGTTGAGTTGGATGTCGAACAAACAGTCCCAAATTGGCTAGACAAGAGAATTATCTTAGGTATATAAGGATTTGGGCAACTCTATCTAGAAGGCTAGTTTTTTGAGATGTTACCCCCAAGTCCTTATAATTAGTATCAGTCATGCCCTAAATTAGCCGCGTGTGTGGGTGAAGTTCAATCCTCCTAGGACGCAAAAGGCGCAGGAGGCCCTATGAAGTTAGTTGGGCTCTCAAGGATTTGGCAACGGTGATCCTACTTCATGTAAGGCGTGTCCGCCGTCCACTCGGAGAAGAGGAGTAATAGGCTACAATTTGTGCTTCACATAAGGCGTGTGCCGCTCCGCACGGTGAAGAGTTGTGATCTTGATGGAGCGTATGCTCCTCCAAATATGAAGAAAGATAGCTAGACATGGGGAATGATTTTGGGTATATAAGAATTTGAGTAAATCTATCTAAAAGGTTAGTTTTTGAGATACTGCTCCAAGTCTTTACAGCCCGCCCCAATTTTCATCCCAAGTTTATTGCCACTCATTTTACAGGCAGCAAACAACCGTGATGAATCAAACTATTGCCGCGACTCGTTCCAGAGGGCCTATGATCTTCTCATCATTGCAGCTAGTTTTTGGAGTCGGAATTGAGCTCATCTAGATTTTTTTTATTAGAGACATTGCTCATTGGCAGGCCATGCTGTAGAAATCTTGTTAATCTTGTTTTATTACCATTTGATTCGTCTCAAAGTTTAATTTCTAGATTAGACTTGTTTCAAGTTCTACAATGGAGATCAGGTGAGCTGAAATACCACATGATAAATAAAAATGTCAGACAACAAAATTTCCTTGCAAGTCTTTACGTATATACAAGGAAAATAATTGTATGTGAAAAGCCCCTTATGTTTATATTTTGTCATCCTTATGTTGATTGAATGTCTTTTTGTTAAATTATTATTACATTTGTGTATGTCCAACCAGCATGGTGGAAGATAAGAGGTGGATTCTGAAGACGCAACAAAGGTAGTAATTAATGTCTGAAGAAGATAAAACAAATAAAAATTAGGCTTTATTTATTTTATTTTTTTTGGTTTTTTTTTCCCCCCAATTTCATCAATCCACCTGAGACAAAAAACCACCATATATTTGTCTCTCAATGTATTATAATCATTGCACTAATAGTACTTGGGACAAGCTATGTCTAGACTCCCTCCCTTCCTCCCTCCTTTAATTGAACTGAACTGAATTAAGCATTCTGCGTGGCGGGTGGAAGAATTCCTGATATTGGCACCGTGGTGCTCTGTGGCCACATTTCGTCATCGGCAGCTTTTTGCCTGGAATGGAAAAAGTTTTCGACCGTGTACATTTGTTCTGCATCTGCTAGTGTCATTTGTGGTTTGATTCCCTTCCAGACGACCCTCTTGGCTTTGTCGGCCCGGGGCCGCGGTTGTCGACCTCAAGGTAGAAGCAATGGTCAGAGTTCTGGGGTGCACCTGGCCACGGCATCCATCCATCGGGGTGGATAACACTGCCGATCTGTGACTGCAAGTAGACTGTCCTTGCATATTCCTTCCACGGCCTGCCGAGGTATGAGGGGTTGTCTTCAGGGACAAGTTCAGGTTCGCCGGTGATGGTACAGTTGTGGAGGACATAGGCGGTGACTTCGTTTTCATTCTTGCTGCCGTGAGCTGTCACGATGTTCTGCTGGTTGGAGGAGGGCTTCCTTATCACGATCTGGCAGTTCTGGAATAAGGCAGCCGCGTTGCCGAAGATGAAGTCGACGGTGCCAGAGATGAGGCAGTCGCGATAGTACTGACGCTCTGCATGGGTATACAGGGTGTCTTGGTACCCATCGAAATGACAGTTATACAGTACTGACTTGTCAGATTGTGACCGAAACGCGACGGCCTGGTGTCCGTCGGGGCCGGCCGTGTTCTCAAATCCAATGTCTTTGGCCATGAATTCGTCAGCCACCACCCCTGAGTTTCCATAATTACCACATCACTGCCGTTGCCATGCCATCATGGGGCATATAGATAGATTACTACTAGTATATAAAGAAATACGAGCTTACCAAACGTTGCAGACTTGAAAGTGGTCATATTGTGGGATTTTCCCATAAGCGCGACATTAAGGCCCCCAGTGATTCGGGTCTTGGTGGGGCCCTCTCCAATGACTACAAGCTTGTTGAGCTTGCGATCAACGTTGACCTGTTCCTCGTAGACTCCAGCCTTGACTAACATGACAACAAACTCTGTGTTATTTCTCGGCATAGCGTTGATTCCCTCCTGGATGGTCTTGAAGTGGCCACTCCCGTCTTTTGCAACTATCACACTGGGTGTGATATTCCACGGACTTTGCTGAAGCAACCTCCTCCTCCCTTTCGACAACCAAGAAGGATAACCCTCGGCGTCCATGTTGTGCAAGTGCAACAACCTCCTTTTGCTGCCCCCGCCGCCGCCGAGAAGCGCCGGGATGTTGAAGTCCTCGATCATCTTGCTCAGCTGCGCGGCGATGGAGAGAGCGTTGCTTGTCATCTCCATGGAGACTTTGAGAGCCTTCTTCATTCCCACCGCAGCGTCGCTCTCGGCGTCGTTGAAACCCTCCAAGCAGTCTCCCTGGAACGTGTTGGCTCCAGACAGCCACGTCTGCACGTCATACACAACCTTGTACATCTGAGAGTAGGAGTAGCCGGAGATCTTGTCGAGGGCCTTCTCGAGGTCGTAGATCGAGCTGTCGAAGAAGGCCTGGCACTGCTTCAGCGCCTCAGCATTGGCGGGGTCCTTGGCGGCCTCCGCTAGCACCTTGGAGTGGTTGTATGCCTCTTTCAGCCGTTCACGGGGACCTGAAGAGCGGCCCTCACAAGGGCTTTTTTGCTGGTGCGGTTCCCGGCCGCCTTGGTCAGCTCCTCCTCGCACGTCCGCCTGTAGTGGGTAGGCTGGCACATGGACTGGATGGACTTGACGGAGTTCGACACGCCCGAATTGGACTTGTCATTGTCACTGTCGGACTTGTTGTTGACGACGAGGACCACCACGCAGGCCACCACCGCGGCCACCAGGACAAAAGACCCGGCAATGATCGAGATCTTCTTCTTACTATCACCGGCCATTTATTTCCTATTGGCCGTCCGATTGTGGTAGAGGTGGAGGTGGAGGTGGTGGTGATGGGCTAGTGGAAGCGAGAGGGGGGCGGGCAAAGAACCCCGTCCCTCTTTTTATTATTGCTTGCTTTATTGAATTGGTGGTGTTTGATGATGGGAGAATGAGAGAAGACATAGGATTTTATAGCTTGGGGAAACCATTAAAATTAGGATTGTTTGTTACATTACGTGGTTGGAGGGGAGAGGGTTTTGGCGCCAAAAAATCATATATGCCACACAAATCTAAAATTAATCGGAGGAGGCCGTTGTCAGTTATAATTAATAAATTATTTAAATTTTGTTTGTTACACGATTAGAATAGAATTTGCGGGCTGAACATTGAACGAAAAACCAGAAAAAATAGGATCTAAAGCCCTCTCATCTCACCACATCCACTGCTTTTGCTTTCTTCCTTCTTTTTTTTTCCCCCTTCAATTAAAAATTAAGAGTGAACCATTATTTTCATTTTACAGATAAAAGCTACGCACGGCTACATCAAAATGCAGTGGAAATGAACGTCCGCAGAGTACTTTGGGCTTGTATATCTTCACAAACACGCATATACTTGTCAGTATTCCCACTTCTAGTGTTATATTTATTATCTATCTTTATCTTATCCATAACTCTATTTCCACCTCTGCTCTTAATTCAGACCTTTTTAATAATCATGCTAAATAATATAATTAATTATTAGTAAGACTAAAACATGGAATTTGGTTGAAAAAAATAAAATTTGGTCATGTGACTCCATAAGATAAACCTTGATATTTAGGGGAATCAATTCGAATGAACATGAGATCGAGCCAGATGAATTCTCAATCATCTTCTTCATCTATTCTTGAGACACTTGCCACCCTCACTTTTGACTTTTGAAGTAGCCACCGGCTTCATGAAACCAGCTGTAATCCTTGCCCTAAGGCCTTAAAGGATAGCCCTAGCACTTTCTTTTTTTCCATCTTATTTTTCTTTTTGGTTCATGTGAGATCAAATGACATTTGGTCTCTAGACTAATGCTGGGGAAAAAGAAAAAGAACTATTTAAAGAATTTTCTCATTAGCTTTTAATGTCATGATAGATAATACTGAAAAAGAAAAGGGAAAAATAAAAAGAAAATAGAAATAGACATCTAGATGTTTAATGTGGTTTTAATTGTTGTCTCATCTCTATTGATACAATGTACACTTTTGGATAATTGTGGGCTCATGTCATGTTCTCCTACTACTTTCGAAATCAGTCTTAATCGTCCATGTAGTAACATCATCATCGTTTACATCTCAAATATAATAGTACTCCTCATTTAGTTATAACTACGCATACTCCTATAACTATTCATTAAATTAACCTACTACATCTTAAAAAATTAAATTGCATTTTCTTGAAGCACATCTAAACCTCATCTTATACCAGCAAAGAAAAAGTACTAACAAAGAAAAATCTAAACCTCATCTTATTATTTAAAGGATAACTATATAATAACTGTAACAGTCACTAATACAAAAATGGGCTTTCACGTCGCATGTTTGATGTCGGTTTCAGTAACACAACGACGTGAAATAGAGGCGGTGACATTTTTATAATATGTTAAAAACCTTACAACGTCGGTTCTTTGGATAACTGATGTAAAAACTCAAAACATAGAGGAAATAGCAGTTTTGTAATATGTTCAAAAATTTATAAAATTAGTTCTCCAAAGAATTTACATAAAATTGAAAAAAATTAAATTTTGTAAAAATTTACAATATCGATTCTTCAACGAGCCGACATGAAAACTCAAAAATAAAAATTTATAAAAATTACGACGTAAGTTCTCCAAAGAACCAAAGTAAAAACTCAAACAAAAGAATAAAAAACATTTAATATGTAGGTTCTTAAAATGAACTGATCGTGTATTCCGAAAAAAAAATTAACTCCCGCCCAAAAAATCTAAAATTTTGCCCTCTCAAATTCTCCCTCTCAAATCTCATCTGTCCCTCTCATCTCTCCCTCTCAGCTTTAGTTAACAACCCGAAAAAGAAAGCAACGCGGAGGGATTAGTTTGGGTTTCAAGAGGAGATGGCAGCACGGAATCAAGGGTCGAAGGCCACCCTCATGATCAAGAACATCCCCAACAAGTTTGAGTAAGACGATGACGTCTCTCCTCAGCTCATGATATGCTCTTGTAATTTTGTTTTACAATTAATTAATTTCTTTATTTTGACAGCAAGAAGAAGGTGGTAGAGCTCGTGGTGGTGCTCGGTGGTGGATCTCGTGGTGGTGCTTGGTGGTGTTCCCTCGGAAAATTTTGAACATGTAAAAATTCTAATTGATTGCAAAGAAGATCACAACGGATCAAAATCCGATTACAAAAGAGATGAGGGGCTGAGTGGATCTCCCCTTTGTTTAAAATTGAGTTTCTCGTATGTCAATGGAGAGTGAATCTTATTCTTCGTTGACCGGCTAAATGCACAAAGTAAAGAGAGAGAGAGAGAGAGAGAGAGAGAGAGAGAGAGAGAGAGAGTAAGAGTCAATGGATCAAGCGCAAATAACAAGATTTGTTTCAAGGTTCGAGCACCCAGCTCTACATCTCCGCCGTCACCCAGAAGGATTTTGAATCCACTAGCTTGTCCACAAAGGACTCCCACACTGGGAACATCCACCGAGGATTGGAGCAATACAATAACTAGGAGTACCCAACTCCTCTCTTTACAACCACAACCTCTCACTAGAGACAAAGCACCAAGCCAACAAAACTATCACCTCACAACTTGAGGGATAAGCACAAAGCTAAGTAAGGATCACCTCACAACTTGAGGGATACAACCCAATTGCACAACCTCCTCAACACTATGAGGGAAAGGCACAAAGCCAAGCAATAATAGGGTTTACAACTTGGTGATCAAAAGATCACAAACAAATCTCTTTTTCCCACAAACTCAAAGACCCTATAGATAGGATAGAATGAAGCTCAAGTGTGGAAAACAAAGTGTTTAAAACAAAGAAAAATCACTTGGAAAATCTCCACAAAGATATAAAATGATTAGACCAAAACAAGTTCCCAAAAGACTATTTTTCTTTGAAATAATGAAACACTTAAAAACAATAAAGATTGATCTTTTTGGCACAAAGAAACTCTTTTCAAACTTGTATAAGCACTAGAGAAAGCTCAGAAATTTTAGCCCAAAAATTCTTGAAGAAAACCTCTCTCAAATGAGGTTTTTATAGCCTCTTTAAAATATAGCCGTTTCAGTCAAAAATGGTCAGATTTGACCATCCGGTCGACCGGCCGGTCGACCGGCCAACGGTCAATTTTTGACCGTTAGCAGCTACCGGTCGACCGCCCGGTCGACCGCGCCCTGAACCAGAGAGCAACGGCTCTTTGGCCGGTCGACCGCTCGGTCGACCGAAGCAAATCCGAGAGTGGGTTGCTCACAGTCGGTCGACCGCTCGGTCGACCGGCTCAATGGGCTGGCTGCGTGCACGTATCTGTGCACGTCCGGTCGACCGCTACGGTCGACCGGCTCCTGGTCCGGTCGACCGTGCGGTCGACCGCCAGGGCCTGGCAGTTCAGATTTAGGGATAGAAAACTTAGGTTTTTATTATTCTGAAAAATCTCATAAATCTTCTAAAAATCCACAAAAATAGTTTTATCATTATACATTGAAATATAAACTTGTGTGAAAAATTCCAACACAAATTTCAAACATTTTGAACCATTTTTGTGTTATGGAAATATTGCCGAAAACCAAAACCTGTATTTTTCTAAACTTAGATTTTTCAATCGGAAATCTGATTTTTCAAAAACTCATTCAAATACAAAAACATGATATTTAAATACTTTGAAGCATGATGCATATGGATAGAAATCCAATATACATGAAGCATATACATATCATAGTTTTTGACTTTATTTCCAAAAATATATTTTGTTAAAACACAAAACCTAAAACACATGAATAGTTATATCAAATTAAGTTTGTCTAGGATATGAAGCATATATGCATATAGAACATATCTAATATACATAAACACATGTAAACTTGTTTTGATACTTATCTATTCATGAAAACCAAGATCGGTTAAACCAATCAACCGAAAACCAAAATCAAAAATATAAAACGTGTGTGTGTTGTGAACTTGAGCATATCACACTATTCTAATCTTTACACATGAATCTAAAACAAACTAAAAACTATGGTACCGAGGTCTTCTTGTAGAGCGCCGTCTCCAAGCCGACTCGATCCAAAACTCCGTGATCCACCGAGCTAGACTCCAACAAGTGCTATGTAAGATCTTGATGCTCGGGCTCTGGAATCACCATGTGAAAGCTTCCAAACCATCTTGTTGAAGCTAATCACCTACTAATATCTTGAATAAAGATCTGAAACTAAAATCACAAGATTATTAGTACACATAACTACATGAGTTAATCAGCATCAAAACTAGAGTGGAAGGCCTCTGGGCTAACAGAATCTACATGTGTTAGCTCCCAAACTCCTTTGTTGAAGCTAAACACCCACTAATATCTTGATCAATAACTGAAAACTATAAATACAAGATTATTAATAAACTAACCTTCATAAGTTAATTATCATCAAAACTAAGGTGAAAGGCCTCTGGGCTAACAATCTCCCCCTTTTTAATGATGACAAAACTTATGAGGTTATATATATGCATCTATTAAGGATAGACTTCCTAGAAGTTCCCCCTTATCTTATGCATATACAATAAACACATAAATGTATGCAATGAAACTCAATATACCAATAAAACAAGATATATGCATAATGAAACAAGATAAACATGCAAATGTAAACCTGAATTCTCTCTCCCATTTTTGTCACTCATTAACAAAGGGTGAAGATAAATAAACAATAAACATAACAAAAATTTTGATACCAATAAACACAGTCAATTGAAAGAACCAATTGAAAATAAAAACATAATCAATGGAAGCAACCAATTAAAGAAACAATCTTTGTTTGAATTGATACCAATAAAAAAAATGATGTCAATTGAAATAAACACCAAATATTTAGGTAAAAACTATATTCATTTTGCAATAAGGATACCAATTGAAAATAATACCAACTTAAAATTATTGATACCAATATTGAAAATGTAAGCATATGCCAAAAAAAATATTTTCATCATAAAGAGTGAGAGTAGGATATCAATTGAAAAGTAAAACAAATTGAAAGATAAAATAAGAATTTTTCTCCTCCTTTATGAAATACCCATAAAAACCATGCATCAGCTTGTATAATATACCAATTGAAAAATAATTGACATTAAGAACTAAATCAAGCTTAGCAAAAAAAAAATGAGTATACAAATGAATTTTAATAAAAATCATGTATATATCATACTTAAAAAATATTTGATACCAATTGACATATAATATAAATTTTTGATACCAATTGAAAGGTAACATATGAAGTATATTAAAAAAAATACCAATTGCCAATTGAAAATAATGCATAAGCTTACCAATTAACATTTAAAATTAAGTCAACCATTAGCATAAACATAATTTGTGCTTTAAAATGTAAAGATATTGTAAGCACAATCAAATCATATATATGTATGAGAATGAATATACCAATTGAAATTGATACTATTTGAAATTTGAAGCATACATATATAAGAAATACATATGAGTATACAAAATTAGACGTTTCATTAAAATCATGTATATCTTATAGCTACCTCTCTTTCATGCACATGTTTAAATAGATTTTCAATTTTGAGCATGTTGGCCCAAAGGCCCATCACTCTACTTTTGATGATGATCAACTCATGTAGTTATGTTTACTAATGATCTTGTGTTTAATTAGTGACAGATTTATGATCAAGATCTTAGTTGGTGCATAGCTTCAACAAAGGATTTGAAGTCAAGTTTGTGGAGCTAGCACGGTGTTTGGACCAAGTCAAGAAGATGAGAAGGCTTCAAGTGAAGACTTCAAGAAGATGAAGACTTGTGTCTAGGTATAAGATTTTTGTTTTTAGATAAAATGTAAAGGATAGAGTAGTTGGTGGATTGCTCAAGTATATATCACACACACACTCTTGATAGTTTTGTTTTTACAAAAGATTTTCATTTTGGAAAACACATGTTTGTTTTTTGGAATTTCTTATATACATATCTTTTAACCAAAATCATGTTTAGAGCTTAATGTCAAAAACTTAGATATTTCATCTTATTTGTGTAGTGGATCATATCCATACACACTATGCTTTAATGAGTTCAAAATATCTAGTTTTTATTTAAAAGAGTTTTTGGAAAAATAAGATTTTGGAAAATACAAGTTTTCAATTGAGCCAATATTTCCATATTACGAAAATAGTCCAAATCATTTATAACATGCCTTGATTTTATGCAAGCATGTTTGTTTATCAAAGTATAATGGTAAAACTATTTTTGTAGATTTTCATGTATTTTATGGGATTTTTATTTAAGCCCAAAAGACAAACTTTTTAATCCAAGATTTCTGTTTTCTGGCTTCAGCAAGTCGACTGTATAGTCGACTATACCTGAAGTCGGTCGACCGGACCGGTCGACCGACGTGCACAACGTGCACGCCTTGACCTGGCAGATGGCCGGTCTGCCGACCCTGTCGACCGGAGCTGAGAGCAGTGCTCTCTGTTCTTTTGGGTTGACCGGGCGGTCGACCGGAGGCTCCAACAGTCTGATTTTTGACCGTTGGCGGTCGACCGGGCGGTCGACCGACAAGTCTGACAGACCCCAACGGCTAGTTTTTGACAGCCTATAAATTTTGGGGTTTGGTCATTGTTTTTCTCTAAGATTTTAGGAGAGCTTTCAAGCCAGTTTTTCTGATCTTTTCAAAAAGTTTTCTCCACACATTTGAGAGCTAATACTTCCATCAAAAGGGGAGTTTATCAAGAGTGTTTAAAAGAGATTCTTTGAGTTTTCCTCCACCATCTCTTTCCTAGTTTTTCTCACACAAACACTTGAGCTATCCATTGCTATTCATCTTATAGGAGTGTTGTAGTGAGATTGTTTTTAGGTGATCAAAGTATTGTGATCACCAAAGACTTCATTTGTTTCCTTGAGGAGGCGGACGTGTGTGTTCGCAATTGTTTCGAGTCCTAGTGTGGACTTGATTGTTTCGGGTTCGGGTGCGAACTCTTGTTTGAGGTGCGGCCTCAGCGAGCCAGTGGGCTTGCGTGTGTACGGACTAGGGAGTCCGAGAGTTATAGGTGTTGCGGCACGGGTGATCCATTGGGATCGATCATAGTGAAAATCCTTCGTGTGTCGAAGGCGGGGATGTAGAGCAAGGGTGCTCGAACTCGAAACAAATCCCTTGTTTTTGCGATTGCTCACTCTCTCTCTCTCTCTCTCTTTGTCTCTTATTTATATCTTGCATGCTTCTATTGTGTTTATCATTATATGCTTGATATACATTTGTGCTCATATTGATATATTGCTTGGGTTGTTTGCTAACACTTGTATTCAACCAAGAGAGCCAACGCGGCACCTCAACCCATTCAAGGGGAATCTAGAGGAGTTTGTCCAGAGCCCTTCACGGGGAATTCGGCAACACTCTTGTGTTATACGTGGTGTTTAGTTTAAATAGTTTATTTAGGTCATAATAGTTTTTGCTTCCACATAATTTGGCATTAAGTGACCATTAGATTAGTCATCACCTATTCACCCCCCCTTAGGTGAACCTTCAATTGGTATCAGAGCTTGGTACTCTAATTTGGATCTAACAACTTAGAGTTAAAGATCCTCATTTTAGGCTAATCACAATATTTTGTACACACACCATGGACTTCATGTCACCACCCACCTTTGACATTCTTAACATCCAAATTTGGAAGGTTAAGATGTCTATGTACCTCAAGGCCCTAGGCATTCATGTTTATCTTGTTACCACTAATGATTCATATGTTAATAATAGCAAGTATATTGAGGCTAATGCAAAAGCCCTAATGCTTTAAAGTCTACCCTAGATGATGTTTATTTATCTAGAGTTTCTAACTTTGATTCGGCTTTTGTAGTATGGAATACCCTCACCTCCCTCGGCGAAAAGGATCTATATTATGCGGGGAGCGATTCGGACGTTGGAAGCAACACCTCCAACTTGTGCTATATGGTCCAAGGGGATAACCCCCTTGAGGTAACTACCGAATCCGAGGATGAGGACATGTCATATGATGAGCTTACTAACATTTTGTCAATTATTACTTGAAAAATATGACATGATTAAAAAGGAAAATAAAATTTTGAAAAAGAAATTTGATTGCATGCATATAGAACAAGATTCATTTAAATCTAAGATTGCATGCTTAGAAAAGGAAAATAAAGATTTGAAAGATGAGAATGATTCCCTCATGTCTAAATTGAATGATTTATGTGAAGGAAATAACTTTGAAAAATAAAATTGATTTGGTGGAAAAACAAAGGAAGTTGTTTTTCAAGAAAATAAGTCTTTAAAAAGAAAAAATTTGTAAAAAAGAAAAAGATTTTGTTTCTAAAAAGAAAAAGAAAAATGATTCTTTATCTCATCATGCTTTACATACCACCACTAATGAGATTAAAGATTTGAAAAATAAAATGGATTGTTTGAGTTCAACTTTGAACTCTTGTGCATTTAACCATACTAGGTTGGAGTCAATATTTTCAAAGAAACAAACTCCACACATTCATGCATAACATCATCATACATTTGCTTATGTTGCACGTCACGATCATACACATTCACATAAGCATCCTAAGGTGTATACATATACACATTGTGGCCGCAAAGGCCATTTAGCAAAATTTTGTTATGACAAGTTGCATCATTTTAATTTTGCTAATAAAAATGTTTGGGTGCCTTACAAAGCTAACCCCCAAGGACCCAAAAAATATGGGTACCAAAACCCCCACCCCATGTTTTTGATATAGGTGAGGGATCTCTCAAGACGTGAGAGATTTGGTGCCTTGATGGTGGATGCAAATGGATATGATGGACACACTTATTGATGCATCGCTATCAAGGAGGTTTGGTGGGACAACCACCATGATTGGAGCTTTGGAGTTGGTAACAATCTCTAAACTCCTATTTATTTATGTTCATGCTTGTTCATTCATGATATTTTTAGCATGATCATGTTTTATTTGTTTTATGTGCTTCATGTGGTAAAAACATGCTTCGATGTAGTTTTTATCAAACTTGTATTATACATGTACAAATAGTGAGTTACACGTGATTTATATATGTTTGCACTTCATGCTCATTTGTACCCACTATATGCACATGTATAGACTATGTTTTGATGATTCTCATTTATACTTGTTTTGTCAATTTTCGTGTTTTACTTCATGTATATGTATCTTTTATTCAAATCTAATAAATATACATGTATATCCATTTTGAGTCTCTTGCCTTCATGCAAATACTATTAATAGACTCGTTTTATGTTTGGGATATGTATGCATATTGTTAGATTTAGATATATCATACATATACCTAGAAGTTTATTGTTTTTTAATGAAAAATAAATTTTCATGTTTTGTTTGATAAAATAAAATGAATAATTTGTTTCGATCATTTTGAGCCTAAATGACTATTTTCATGTAAATGCTATATACATGATTCTTGTACACTCATACTTCATTTATTTTGTCATGACTTTGATTCATGAACATATTTTTGAGCTTCATAGATCGAGTGTCAATTCTTATATTTGGTATGATTCATGAAATACATATGCTTTGATTTCATGTTTTTGAAGGATCTTTAACTAGTTCTTTTTTAAAAATTATTTTAACTAGTTATTGTTCTTCATTTGGTAGTGATTTTCAATGCTAAAATATTTTCAAATCTAATTTTTGAAAACCCTACCATCAATGGGAGGTTGGATGGGAGATCATGTTCATGTATGCTTTAAAATGAAAATCATTTAAAACTTGAACCATGATTGGGTGGTAGTTATATGAGATATACACTTGATCTTATTATTATTTCAATTGGTATCATTGGATTCTTTCAATTGGTATCTAAACTGATAATTTTTGTATATACTCATATTTTGTTTTCTTATATATGTATGTATCAATTTCAATTGGTATATTTTTCATACATATATATGATTTTCATTTGCTTAACTTTCTATTGGTTCACATTATTTTTAAAGCACAAAGTTTATGATGAAAAATAAAAATTTTTGATCATTATGTTTACTATTGGTATCAATATGTTTCAACTTCATATTTGTTAAATTTCAATTGGTATCAATATGATTTACAATAATGATTATTTTCAATTTGGTATCTTAAAATTTGTTTATTTTACTAAAGCTCTGATACCTTTAAAAAAAATTTGTTTAAGAAAAATTTAAAAAAAAACATTTTTTGTTTTGTATTTCTTATATGCAAGGAGAGCTTAATATCTCTTCTACATATAGATTCATGTTGAGCGTATTGTGTATTGAAGAGCTTGACAATCTCTTCTTTATGTGGTACACGTGTGTAGGGGGACTTCACATCTCCTCTTATGCATTACATAATATTTGTTATGTGAATTGGGGCTTGTCATCCCTTCTTCATGTAATGCATATGTGTAGGGAAGCTAACTTAACGTCTTCCTCTTCATGAATGTATATCGCATATAACCTTTTATTGATATATTTGATTTGACCCCTTATTGATCTCTTTGTTCATGACAAAAAGGGGGAGAAAAATTTGATGATTTTGTTTTTTACCTTAAACCCTTGTTGATGATTGACAAAAGGGGGAGAGGTATTTGCTATATATGCATGTTTTTATTAAAGGATTTATGTTTATGCACATATGTTTTGTTTTGCAAATAGGAGAAAAAGAATTTGATTTTGTTTTATCTCCTTGATTTGCATACATGTCATGTGCTTCATTTCCATATTATATTGTTTATTTGTTATGCATGAGTTAAGGGGAGCTTCTTTGAAGCTTTACTTTAATCTATGCATATATAATTTCATGAGTTTTGTCATCATCAAAAAGGGGGAGATTGTTGGCCCAAAGGCCCATCACTCTAGTTTTGATGATAATCAACTCATGTAGTTATGTTTACTAATGATCTTGTGTTTAATTAGTGACAGATTATGATCAAGATCTTAGTTGGTGCATAGCTTCAACAAAGGATTTGAAGTCAAGTTTGTGGAGCTAGCACGGTGTTTGGACCAAGTCAAGAAGATGAGAAGGCTTCAAGTGAAGACTTCAAGAAGATGGAGACTTGTGTCTAGGTATAAGATTTTTGTTTTAGATAAAATGTAAAGGATAGAGTAGTTGGTGGATTGCTCAAGTATATATCACACACACACACACTCTTGATAGTTTATTTTTACAAAAGATTTTCATTTTGAAAAACACATGTTTGGTTTTTAGAATTTCTTATATACATATCTTTTAACCAAAATCATGTTTAGAGCTAAATGTCAAAAACTTAGATATTTCATCTTATTTGTGTAGTGGATCATATCCATACACACTATACTTTAATGAGTTCAAAATATCTAGTTTTTATTTAAAGGAGTTTTTGGGAAAACAAGATTTTGGAAAATACAAGTTTTCAATTGAGCAATATTTCCATATTACAAAAATAGTCCAAATCATTTATAACATGCCTTGATTTGTGCAAGCATGTTTGTTTATCAAAGTATAACGGTAAAACTATTTTTGTAGATTTTTCTGTATTTTATGGGATTTTTATGTAAGCCCAAAAGACAAACTTTTTAATCCCAGATTTCTGTTTTTTGGCTTCAGCAAGTCGACTGTATAGTCGACTATACCTGAAGTCGGTCGACCGGACCGGTCGACCAACGTGCACAACGTGCACGCCTTGACCTGGCAGATGGCCGGTCTGCCGACCCTGTCGACCGGAGCTGAGAGCAGTGCTCTCTGTTCTTTTGGGTCGACCGGGCAGTCGACCGGAGGCTCCAACGGTCTGATTTTTGACCGTTGGCGGTCGACGGGCGGTCGACCGACAGGTCTGACAGACCCCAACGGCTAGTTTTTGACAGCCTATAAATTTGGGGGTTTGGTCATTGTTTTTCTCTAAGATTTTAGGAGAGCTTTCAAGCCAGTTTTTCTGATCTTTTCAAAAAGTTTTCTCCACACATTTGAGAGCTAATACTTCCAATCAAAAGGGAGTTCATCAAGAGTGTTTAAAAGAGATTCTTTGAGTTTTCCTCCACCATCTCTTTCCTAGTTTTTCTCACACAAACACTTGAGCTATCCATTGCTATTCATCTTATAGGAGTGTTGTAGTGAGTTTGTTTTTAGGTGATCAAAGTGTTGTGATCACCAAAGACTTCATTTGTTTCCTTGAGGAGGCGGACGTGTGTGTTCGCAATTGTTTCGAGTCCTAGTATGGACTTGGTTGTTTCGAGTTCGGGTGCGAACTCTTGTTTGAGGTGCGGCCTCGGCGAGCGGTGGGCTTGCGTGTGTACGGACTAGGGAGTCCGAGAGTTATAGGTTGTTGCGGCACCGGGTGATCCATTGGGATCGATCATAGTGGAAATCCTTCGTGTGTCGAAGGCGGGGATGTAGAGTAAGGGTGCTCGAACCTCGAAACAAATCCCTTGTGTTTGCGATTGCTCACTCTCACTCTCTCTCTCTCTCTCTCTCTCTTTGTCTCTTATTTATATCTTGCATGCTTCTATTGTGTTTTTCATTATATGCTTGATATATATTTGTGCTCATATTGATATATTGCTTGGGTTTGTTTGCTAACACTTGTATTCAACCAAGAGAGCCAACGCGACACCTCAACCCATTCAAGGGGAATCTAGAGGAGTTTGTCCAGAGCCCTTCATGGGAAATTCGGCAACACTCTTGTGTTATACGTGGTGTTTAGTTTAAATAGTTTGTTTAGGTCATAATAGTTTTGCTTCCGCATAATTTGGCATTAAGTGACCATTAGATTAGCCATCACCTATTCACCCCCTCTCTAGGTGAACCTTCAGAGCAAACAAGGCATGGTCGCCCATCCAACCGCCCTTTTAAGGTAGGGATTTTCAAAAATATGATTTGAAAATATTTTAGCATAGTTTGAAAATCACTACCAATTGAAGAATAAAGACTAGTTTAAAGATAATATTTTAAAATTAATATGAAATCCTTCAAGACATGAAACCAAATCATATGTCCCATGAAAACATGAAAATCACACAATAAATGATACTCAAGGTCTATGAAACATATATAAAACTCAAGAATAAAAATCATGGGAAACATCAAATATAGAGTGTAAAAATCATATAATCAACAACATCATAGAAATGGGCAATGAAGCTCAATGATTTTCCTTCATAAAATAAAAACATAAAAATTTGATTTTCATCAAAGCAATATCAACTTCAAGGCATATGTATGTTTATTCTAAACTAGAAGTATACATATATATCCCAAACACAAGTGAGTTCATAATAAAAATTTTACATAAAAAGCAAGTGACTTTAGGATAGACAAGTATATCTAAAGTTTGGATAAAATTGACATATATATGAAGCTAAATACATTATTATCAAAACATATGCAAAAATAGAGATATAAGTTTAAAATGCAAGAATCATCAAAACTAGGCTATACAAGTACATCTAATGGGTACAAATGAACAACATAGCACAAACATATAATAATCAAATGTACCTTACTAGTTGTACAAGTATAAATCAAGTTTTTAAAAAAACTATATTTAAACAGTAATCAAAACATGAAGCATAAGAAAAAACATAATCCGATATGATCATTATGGTAAATACACGTGCTTTAGAGTAAGGATATACACAATAGCTAAACTATAGTGAGAACACAAAATATAATCCGTATAAATATGAGTATATCTTAAATACTACATATGTATATCACAAGTCTAATTTACATTGCATCTAATATAATGAACATTGAAAATCAAGACATGCTAAAAATCAATAATATGACAGCATATAAAAGAAAAAAGGAGTTAGAGATAGTTACCAAAATCAATAGGGCTAATCTCTTGGTCTCCAAATCATGGTGGTCCTCCCACCAAACTTTCCTTGAAAGTGATGCATTCAAAATTGTCACCATTTGCTCGGAACGCATCCACCATTAAGGCACCAAACCCTCACGTTAAGTGAGAGCCCACACTTACATCAAATATAATAGAGGTGAATTTTGGTACCATACCTTATTGGGTCCATGGGGGTTAGCACCTTTCCTAATCCAAACAAATTTGTTTGCAAATTTGAAGTATTTAATCTATCATAACAAAATTTTGCAAGGTAACCCTTACGTCCATAATGTGTACAAGTGTACACATGAGCATA
>JAVJIF010021715.1:0-75722 GCA_038442645.1 Agave tequilana
CACTCTAGTTTTGATGATGATTAATTCATGTAGTTATAATACTAATGATCTTGTGTTTAATTAGTCTCAGATATATGGTCAAGATCTTAGTAGGTGTTTAGCTTCAACAAAGGATTTCAAGTCAAGTTTTGGAGCTAGCACGTGTTGATTCTAGAGCTTGTGCATCAAGACCACATCAAGTACTCAAGAGGAGTCTAGCTCTTTGGATCATGGCTTTGACCAAGTCAAGAAGGAAGAAGATTTTCAAGTGAAGACCTTCAAGAGAAGACTTTGCCTCTAGATTTGTTTTTTAGTAAGATTTTATTTTTAGATAAAATGTAAAGGATAGATTAGTTGGTGGATTTCTCAAGTATCATATACACTCACACATAAGATTTAGTTGAGTTTTTTATAAAGATTTTTCATTTTTAAAAAATACAAAAGAGTTTTCATTTTGAAAAAAATACCGTTTTGATTTTTGTGTTTCATATGTACATATGTTTTAACCAAACTATTTTAGAGCTTAATGTCAAAAATATAGATATTTCATCATATATGTGTTGTGGATCATATCCAAACACTCTATGCTTTTAAAGTGTTTAAAATATCTTGTTTTTGTATTTAGAGAAGTGTTGAAAAAATCGATTTGAAAAAATACAGATTTTGTTTTAAATCAAAATTTCTAAGTCACAAAATAGTTCAAAATGTTTGTAAAATGTTTTGATTTTTACTCAACATGTTTGTATATCAAAGTATATTACTGAACTTATTTTTGTAGATTTTTTAGAGAATTTATGGGATTTTATTAAAGTCAAAAAGCCAAGTTTTAATCCCCATATTTGCCTGGACTGACATTCTATCGGTCGACCAGACGGTGACCGGACAAGAAGTCAGTCGACCGTTTGGTTGACCGATGTGCACAGACGTGCACAAGTTGGGCCGGTTGACCGCACGGTTGACCGCCAGAGAGTGTCTGCTCTCTGGAAATGGCCCGATCGACAGGGCGGTCGACCGCTAGGCCATTGCCTAGTTGGCGGTCGACCGGTCAGTCGACCGACCTTCCCAATGGTCAGAAATCCGACCGTTGGCGGTCGACCGATAGCAGTGCAGACTGCTGATTTGGACCCCAACGGCTAGTTTTTGTTAGCCTATAAAATGGGGTTCCCATGGGCTGTTTTAAATAAGATTTTTGGAGAGTTTCAAAGTCAGTTTTTCCTATCTATTGTAGAGGTTTTCTCCACTTGTTTTAGTGCTAATACTTTCATATCAAAAGGAGAGTTTTAAGAGTGTTTTGAAAAGTGATTCTTTGAGTTTTTTACCACAAAATCCATCCTAGTTTTCTCACACATACTTGAGCTTTCCATTGCTATATCATTCCTATAGGAGAGTTGTTGTGAGATTATTTTTAGGTGATCAAAGTGTTTAGATCACCAAGTGTTCTTTCTTATATTTGAGGAGGCGGCTTGTGGGATCGCGGTGTTTCGGTTCTAGTGAGAACTCGGTGTAGAGGTGCGACCTCGGCAAGCTTGCGTGCTTGCGTGTGTTTGTTCTTGCGGGAACAAGAGAGGACTAGAGAGTCCAAAGGAGTTATAGTGTGAACTCGCTTGTAGGTGTTGCGGCACCGAGTGATCCGGTGGGATCGGTTTTTAGTGAAAATCCTTCATAGTGTTGAAGGCGGGGACGTAAAGCAAGTGTGCTCGAACCTCGAAACAATTCTCCTTGTTTGCGATTGCTCTCTCTATCTCTTACTTGTCTTTATATCTTGCATGCTTATATTGTCTTTATCTTTATATGCTTGATATACCTTGTGCTATATTGATACATGCTTAGGATTTTTTGCTCACACTTGTATTCAACCAAGAGCCCATAGCGGCACCTCAACTCTTATCTAGAGGAATCTTGAGGAGTTAGTCCAGAGCCCTTCACGGGGAATCCGGCTACACTCTTGTGTTATATCTTGTGCGTTTAGCTTAAGAATTTATAATTTGCATAAATAATTTTAATTCCGCCTCCTCAAAGTACAACAATCTCCCCCTTTTTGATGATGACAAAACTCATAGAGTTATATATGCATGGATTAAAGTTAAGCTTCATAGAAGCTCTCCCTTAACTCATGCATAACAATAAACAAATAGATATGACAATGAAGAGCATAAAACTAAACAAATATATGCATTAACAAAGTGAGAAAACATGCATAAATCCTTTTTCCAAAAACCTTCTCCCCCTTTTTGTTTAAACTTTCAAAATCATTCTTTCCATTTTGTAAAACATAAGATGCATAAACTCAATATATGCAAAAACTCAAATATGCATATATAAACTCAAATCTTTCTCCTTTTTTTGTCAATCATCAACAAAGGGGTAAAATAAAATAAATCAAGAATAAGGATATATATGCGATATACATTCATGAAGAGGAAGACACTAAGTTAGCTTCCTCGCATACAAGCACTACATGAAGAAGGGATGACAAGCCCTAACTCACATAACGCATAATATACAATACATAAGTGGAGATGTTAAGCTCCCCTACACACGTGTATCACATAAAGAAGAGATGTTAACCTCTTCAATATGAGATACACTCAACATGAATCTATATATAGAAGAGATGTTAAGCTCCCCTTGCATATAGGCAATACATATCAAAACATTTTTAACACAAATTTTGATAATTACTCAAAGTAAGAAAACAAATTTTGAGATACCATTTGTACAAAAACAAAATTTTAAGATACCAATTGTAAATAAACAATACAAATTTTAAATTTTTCTTAAATCAACAAATCAGTTTGAGATATCACAAGATTTTAATACCATATGAAATAGAAATTTGTGATACCAATTAAAATTGAAACATTTGTACATTTTGATATTAATGAAAGAAAATATTTTATATTTTGATATCAATTGAAATATATGATAAATTTTGATACCAAATAGGTAAAACATATTGATACCAATTGAAATTTAAACCCAATTGGAAATAGAAACATATTGATACCAATTGAAGTATATTGTAAATTATTGATACCAATAAAACACCAATTGAAAATAATGCATAAGCTTATAAAAGTACGAATTGAAAATTAAAATTTAAATCAAGCTTAGTATAAACAAATTTTGAACTTTAAACATGTAAATATATTGTAAATCAAGCACAATCAAATCATATATATGTATGAAAATGAGAATAACAATAGAAATTGATATTATTTGAACTTTAAAGCATACATATATAGAAAACAAATATGAGTATACTAAAAATGTCAATTGTGATACAATTGAAACTATGATGTGAATCAAGTGTATAACTCATAATGATCCACCATTTTCATGCACATGATAAAAAACATTTAGTTTGAGCATACAAGGCATGGTCGTCCATCCATCCGCCCTTAAAAGGGTTGGTAGGGGTTTTCAAAAACAAAAGTTTGAAAATATTTTGTAAAATTTGAAAACTCTACCAAATGAAGAATAAATGACTAGTTAAAATAATTTTTGAAAAACTAGTTAAAGATCCTTCAAACATGAAAGCAAATCATATATATCTCATGAAGCATACCAAATACACAAGAGTTGACACTCAAATTCTATAAAGCTCAAAAATTCTCATGAAAGCAATGTCATGAGTAAACAAATGAAGTGTGAGTGCAAAAAAATCATATAAATAGTATTTTCATGAAAATAATCAATAAGGCTCAAAAATATCATTTTATCAAACAAAAAAAAATTTTTTTCATTTATAAACAAACTTCAAGGTATATGTATGATTTATCAAAACTAACAATATACATACATATCTGAAACATAAAAAGAGTCCATAATAGTGAAAAACACCTAGAGGGGGTGTGAATAGGTGTAATTGCTAATCTAACAATCTTCTTAAAACTAAGATGAATGAATGATGCAACGATCTCTCAAAACAGACTAAGAGCCGAATACCCCGTGAAGGGTTCTGAACTCCTTCCTCCTGATTCCCCTTGAATGGGTTAGAAGTGCGCAATGCAACCT
The DNA here is from genome assembly GCA_038442645.1 of Agave tequilana. Classification (NCBI taxonomy): domain Eukaryota; kingdom Viridiplantae; phylum Streptophyta; class Magnoliopsida; order Asparagales; family Asparagaceae; genus Agave; species Agave tequilana. The sequence goes on from JAVJIF010021715.1 coordinate 3,997, forward strand.
TGTGTATGAGAATTGATCGAACAAAAGAGAATAATATGCAATGATGAAATGCACACAATATATCACAAGGAATGAAAACAAGATCTCAAGCAAGTAATTTGAAAGCAATAGAGTGTAAGAGAAATTTAAAGCAAAATGGACACAAAGCAATCGCAAACACAAGATGTTTGTTTCGAGGTTCGAGCCACCGCTCTACTCCCCGCCTTCACCTTCGTGAAAGGTTTCCACTATCCATCGAGGACGATTACAAAGGTCTACCAAAAACCCGAGCACCGAGCTCCACCACTTACAATAACCTCTACCGAAGAGGTGTCTCCACAAGAACAAGAAGAAGGAACAAGTAGCCAAGTGATCACCAAAAGGAGCACAAACTTCTTACAAACACTTTCTCTTTACAACTTCCTTATAGAATGAGGATGAGAATTTTGGCTCTAGAAGTGTAGTGAGAAAAACAAACTCAGTTGTAAATGAAACTTGCTTGAGAACACACTGAAAAACAATAGCCAAGAATGTAAGAGAGAATTGAGATCTTTGAAACTTTTTCTTTCTTTTGAAAACTTGTAAACTAGGGATTTTTCTTGGTGAGAAATGCAAGAGACCTATCTCCTCTATTTATAGGGAGAGGAAAGGTTAAAAACAATTTATTTTAAGCTTATTTGATCTGGAAAAGATCTCCAACAACTCAGAAAAAGTCTGCCAAAACAGATTACAAAAACAGATTTCAGAAATACACAAAAGAGGAAAGAGCCGTTGGGGCTCTGCAGGCTTGGCGGTCGACCGGTCCGGTCGGCCGTCCGCCCTGCTGGCAGTAGCTGTTGGGCTCGGGTCGACCGCTCGGGTCGACCGTCCTCAAAACAGAAACAAGGCTTCCTGAAGGCGGTCGACCGGGCGATCGACCCAGAAAACCCGAGAGCAAAACTGCAGACAGTCGGTCGACCCGGCGGTCGGCCGACAGACATGCACAAGCGTGCACGTCCTGACACAAGCGCCGGTCGACCGGGCGGTCGGCCGGTTTTGCCTGAAACAAAAAACAGCAACAAGACAGAACTTGAAAATTTTTGTTTGTAAAAATATTTGAAGTAAAGATAACTAAGTATCATGATGGAAGGAATATACATGATTTAAATATGATATATGTCTTTGTAAAACTTGGAGTCATGTATATTTCTCAAGTCATGAAAAAAACTTAAAAACAAAACTTTAACTATGAAAACTTGTATACATAAATGTGTGTTTGTATCCTAGAGCCAATTTTTCGAAACTCAAACTTTAACAAACTATTTCTTACATTGGTTCTAAGGACTACAAGTTCTTCAAGTGTCTTCAAGTGAGCTTCTCCATATGATCTTGAAAGCTTGATTCTTGAGCCCGAATTGAAGTGACTTAAGTCAAAACACCTTCCTTTAGGGAAGAAACCTTCTAGTTTCATTAGAACCCTGAAACACACTAAAACAACAAACATGATTAGTACAAATAACTATATATGTTTTGTAATCATCAAAACACTCTAAAACGGGTGATTGTAATCTTGGGCCAACAAATAGTATTTTTATGAAGGCAAGAGACTTAGGGTATACATATATATTTATTAGTTTTGGACAAAAATTACAAATACATGAAGCAAATATGCACAAAGATAGGCAAAACAAGTATAAATGAGGGAATCATCAAAACTAGGCTATACATGTGCATGTAGTGAGTACAATGAGCAATGAAGTGCAAACATATATGAATCAAATGTTGCTCACATAAGTTTTGACAAAAACTACATCTAAACAAGTATTTACCACATGAAGTACAAAACATGATTATTTTATCATAAAACTAAACATGTTAAAGATCATCAAAAATAAAGGCATGTAAATTAAAATAGGAGTTTAGAGATAGTTACCAACCAAAGAACTATACTCTAAGTCTCCAAAATATGGTGGCCTTCCCACCAAACTTCCTTGATAGCGGTGCATCAATTTGTAGTGTCCATCAGCCACATGCATCCACCACCAAGGCACCAATCCTCTCACGTCATGTGAAAGCCCCACCTACATCAAACACAAGAGGTGAGAATTTTGGTACCCATTTTCTTTTAGGTCCATGGGGTTAGCTTTATTTGGAACCCAAACATTTTTGTTAGCAAAATTTAAAGAATTTATTCTATCATAACAAAATTTTGCCAAATGGCCTTTGCGGGTGCAATGTGTATACTTGTACACTCTAGTATGCATATGTGTATGAGTGTGATCATGACGTGCAAAGGGTGCATATGCATATTGTGGGTGATGTCATGAACATGTGGAGCTTATTTCCTTTGAAACAAGGTTTTCAATTTGTTATGATTAAATGCACAATTGCTCAAAATTGAGCTCAAGCAATTTATTCTATTTTTCAAAAATTTTATCTCATTTTGATCAATTGTTGCATGATAAGCATGATAAGAATGAGAATCAACATTCTTTTTCTTTTTAGAAACATCTTCCTTTTCTTTTTCAACAAATTTTCTTTTCAAAGAATTGTTTTCATCCAAAGCAATTTTCTTTTCTTTTTCTACCAAAATAATCTTATTTATCAAAGAGGTATTTCCTTCGCAAAGATCATTTAATTTAGAAGTCAAGAAAATATTCTCATTTTTCAAAAATTCATTTTCTTTTACAATGCATGCAACTTTATTTTTAAAAGCATCATTTTGTTTTAACAAGCAATCAAATTTATTTTTCATTTTCATATTATCCTTTTTAAGCATGTCATATTTTTCTAGGAGTTGTTGACAAAAAGATACAAGTTCATCATATGGCATATCAACATCCTCATCAAGCTCGGATTCGGAGTTTACCTCAATGGGATTATCCCCTTGGACCATGTAGCATACGTTGGAAGCCTCACTTCCACATCCGAGTCACTCCCCGCATAGTATTACTCTTGTTCGTCAAGGAAGATAACAGTGTTCCAAACTATAAAAGCCGAATCAAGATTAGAAACTCTAGATAAATATTCATCATTTAGGGTAGATTTCAAAGCATGTATATCTTTTGAGTTAGCCTCAAGATACTTGCTACTACTAAAGTATGAATCTTTAATGGTAGCAAGATAAACATGAATACCTAGGCCTTTGAGGTACAAGGACATCTTAACTTTCCAAGTTTGGATGTTAAGAATGTCAAAAGTGGGAGGCGACATGAAATCCATGTGTGTGTAAACAAATATTGTGATTAGCTATAAAATGAAGATCTTTAACTCAAGGTTGTTAGACCCAAATCAATAGCACTTGGTTCTAATACCAATTGAAATCACCTAGAGGGGGGTGAATAGGTGACTAGCTAATCTAATGGTCAATTAATGTGGAATTAAAACTATTTATGCAAACTATAAATTCTTAAGCTAACACACATGGTATAACACAAGGGTGTAGTCGGATTCCCCGTGAAGGGCTCTGGACTAACTTCTCAAGATTCCTCTAGATAAGAGTTGAGGTGCCGCAATAGCTCTCTTGGTTGAATACAAGTATGATCAAACATCCCAAGCATGTATCAATATAGCACAAGGTATATCAAGCATATAAAGATAAAGACAATATAAGCATGCACGATATAAAGACAAGTGAGAGATAGAGATAGCAATCGCAAATATGGGAGAATTGTTTTGAGGTTCGAGCACACTTGCTCTACGTCCCTGCCTTCAACACTATGAAGGATTTTCACTAAAAACCGATCCCACCGGATCACTCGGTGCTGCAACACCTACAAGCGAGTTCACACTAGAACTCCTTTGGACTCTCTAGTCCCTCTCTTGTTCCCACAAGAACAAACACACGCAAGCTTGCCGAGGCCGCACCTCTACACTGAGTTCTCACTACAATCTGAAACACCGCTACAAGGACATCTTAACTTTCCAAGTTTGGATGTTAAGAATGTCAAAAGTGGGAGGCGACATGAAATCCATGTGTGTGTAAACAAATATTGTGATTAGCTATAAAATGAGGATCTTTAACTCAAGGTTGTTAGACCCAAATCAATAGCACTTGGTTCTAATACCAATTGAAATCACCTAGAGGGGGGTGAATAGGTGACTAGCTAATCTAATGGTCAATTAATGCGGAATTAAAACTATTTATGCAAACTATAAATTCTTAAGCTAAACACACATGGTATAACACAAGGGTGTAGTCGGATTCCCCGTGAAGGGCTCTGGACTAACTTCTCAAGATTCCTCTAGATAAGAGTTGAGGTGCCGCAATAGCTCTCTTGGTTGAATACAAGTGTGATCAAACAATCCCAAGCATGTATCAATATAGCACAAGGTATATCAAGCATATAAAGATAAAGACAATATAAGCATGCAAGATATAAAGACAAGTGAGAGATAGAGAGAGCAATCGCAAATATGGGAGAATTGTTTTGAGGTTCGAGCACACTTGCTCTACGTCCCCGCCTTCAACACTATGAAGGATTTTCACTAAAAACCAATCCCACCGGATCACTCGGTGCTGCAACACCTACAACGAGTTCACACTAGAACTCCTTTGGACTCTCTAGTCCCTCTCTTGTTCCCACAAGAACAAACACACGCAAGCACGCAAGCTTGCCGAGGCCGCACCTCTACACTGAGTTCTCACTACAATCCGAAACACCGCGAACCCGCAAATCTACCTCCTCAAATACAAGAAAGAACAGTTGGTGATCTTAACACTTCGATCACCTAAAAACCATCTCACAACAACTCTCCTATAGGAATGATATAGCAATGGAAAGCTCAAGTATGCGTGAGAAAACTAGGATGGATTTTGTGGTGAAAAACTCAGAGAATCACTTTTACAAAACACTCTTAAAACTCTCCTTTTGACATGGAAGTATTAGCACTAAAACAAGTGGAGAAAACCTCTACAATAGATAGGAAAAACTGACTTTGAAACTCTCCAAAATCTTGTTTAAAACAGCCCATGGGAACCCCATTTTATAGGCTAACAAAAACTAGCCGTTAGGGTCCAAATCAGTAGTCTGCACTGCTGTTGGTCGACCGCCAACAGTCAGATTTCCGACCGTTGTGAAGGTCGGTCGACCAGCCGGTTGACCGCCAACTGGGCAATGGCCTAGCGGTCGACCGGGCCATTTTCAGAGAGCAGACACTCTCTGGCAGTCGATCTGCCCAACATGTGCACGTCTGTGCACATCGGTCGACCGGAGCGGTCGACTGACTTCTTGTCTGGTCGACCGTCCGGTCGAATGACAGTCAGTCAGGCAAATATGGGGATTAAAAACTTGGCTTTTTGACTTTAATAAAATCCCATAAATCTCTAAAAATCTATAAAAAATAAGTGCAGTAATATACTTTGATATAGAAACATGTTTAGTAAAAATCAAAACATGTTACAAATATTTTGAACTATTTCTGTGACTTAGAAATTTTGACTTAAAAAAAATCTGTATTTTTCCAAATCGATTTTTTCAAAACTTCTCTAAATACAAAATAAGATATTTTAAATACTTTTAAAGCATAGAGTGTATGGATATGATCCACTACACATATATGATGAAATATCTATGTTTTTAACATTAAGCTCTAAAATAGTTTTGGTTAAAACATATGTATATATGAAACACAAAAATCAAAACGGTATTTTTCCAAAATGAAAACTCTTTTATATTTTTTCAAAATGAAAACTCTTTTATAAAAACTCATTTAAATCTTGTGTGTGAGTGTATATGATACTTGAGCAATCCACCAACTATCTATACTTTACATTTTGTCTAAAAATAAAATCTTACTTAAAAAAAAAAAACCTAGACACAAGTCTTCTCTTGAAGGTCTTCACTTGAAAATCTTCTTCTCCTTCTTGATTTAGTCCAAACCATGATACAAAGAGCTAGACTCCTCTTGAGTCCTTGATGTGGTCTTGATGCACTACCTCTTGAATCAACATGTGCTAACTCCAAAACTTGACTTGAAATCCTTTGTTGAAGCTAAACACCTACTAAGATCTTGATCATATATCTGAGACTAATTATATACAAGATTATTAGTACTATAACTACATGAGTTAATCATCATCAAAACTAGAGTGATGGGCCTTTGGGCCAACAAATTACCAACACCATATTCTTCCAAATTTCTTTCAATCTTTTTCAATTTCTTTTTACATATCCAATTTCATTTTCTCCGCCTTCTCTATCTACTACTTTCTTCCTAACTTAACTTTAATTCTATTTTTCTCTTTTTCTTTACAAGAACTAAAAGAAGAACTTTAATCATTCTTTGTAACCTAAAAGATAACTTACTAAAAAGCTTCCATTGCTAGTTCCTCCTTGTGGATCACGACCCCATAGCCACTTGCTATAGCGGTAGAATTGAGTACTTGCATTCTATTCTTAAAGTTCGGAAATTATGTATTTTTGTGCAGGTAATACCTCAATCATCTCCCTTAATTGAAAATGTTATTTCAGCTGATAGTTTTAAACATAATCTACTTAGTATTAGTCAACTATGTGATTGTGATTTCAAAGTTATTTTTGATGATTCTTCTTGTAACATTTTTTTATTGTAAAACCAATTATTGCATTCTTTTCGGATTTCATGAAAATAATGTATATGTTATTGATGTGTTAAATCTAGATTGCAAAGCTAAATGTTTAAATGCTTTTGATGAGGATTAATGGTTATGACATAGAAGATTAGGCCATGTATCTTTTGATCATCTTTCTAGAGTCAATTCTAAGAAATCGGTGAAGGGTATTCCTTTCTTGAAGTTTGAAAAGGACCGCATTTGTGATGCGTACCAACTTGAGAAACAAGCCAAGCCTTCTTTCAAACCAATCAGGATAACATGACATCTAGGCCATTAGAATTGATCCACATGGATTTGTTTGGTCCTACTAAAACTAAAAGTTTAAATAAAATCTCTATGTTTTTGTTTTAGTTGATAATTTTTCCCGTTTTACATGGATTTTCTTTTTGGAACATAAAGATCAAGTTTTTTAGCATTTTAATATTTTTCAAAAAAGGGTTGAAAAGGAAAAAGGTTTTTCGGTTTTGCGCATAAGAAGTGATAGAGGTAGTAAGTTCATCAACCAATTCTTCATCACTTATTATGAAAAAAATGGAATTAAGCATGAGTTGTCTTGTCCTAGAACTCCACAACAAAATAGAGTCGCTGAAAGGAAGAATCGTACTCTTAAAAAAATGGCTAGGACTATAATTAGTGAATACGGGCTCCCTCAGTACTTATGGGTCGAGATCGTAAACACCGCATGCTATATATCGAACAGAATTTATTTTTGTAAAAATTCTTCTAAAACTTCTTTTGAAATCTATTATTCAAAAACTCCAATGTTTCATATTTTAGAGTTTTTGAATGCAAATGTTTTGTTATGAATACCAAAGATAACTTGGGTAAATTTGATGCTAATGCTTTTGAAGCTATTTTTATTGGCTATTCTAATACTAGTAAAGTTATAGAGTATTCAATAAATTCTCTCTTACAATTGAAGAATCTATGCATGTTAAGCATGAAGAATCTAATGCTTTTGTTAAGAATGTTGTAGAGATTGACACTTTAGGTGAAGACATAGAGAAAGTATCCTTGGAGGACTCACCCACCCAAGAAGACAAGCAAAAACTTATTGGTGAAATTCAAGAGGATGAAGTGGAACCATCTCAACCACTTCTAAAAGATTAAAGATATGCTACAAGTCATCCTAAAGATCTCATCATAGGTGATGTATCAAAGGGGTATCTACTCGCTCCAAACTACATGATTTGTATGGTCATTATGCTCTCATTTCCCATATTGAACCCAAAATATTCTCGAAGCCGAGGGCGACTCATATTGGTTGCTTGCAATGTAAGAAGAGCTCAATCAGTTTGAGTGCAACCAAGTTTGGCATCTCGTTTCTAGACTCCATGATAGACCAACGATTGGTACTAAATAGATTTTTAGGAACAGGTTGGATGAGTCGGAAAATGTTGTTAGGAATAAAGCTAGATTAGTAGCCCAAGGTTATACTCAAATCGAAGGAATCAATTTTGAGGAAACCTTTGCAACCGTAGCACGGCTCGAAGCTATACGGATCACTCTTGCTTTTGCTTCTTACAAAACATTCAAATTTTTTCAAATGGATGTCAAAAGCGCATTTTTAAATGATTTTATTGAAGAGGAATTATATGTTGAACAACCTCTCGGATTTGTTGATTCTATACATCTAAATTTTATTTTCAAACTAGATAAAACTTTGTATGGTTTAAAACAAGCTCCTAGAGCTTGGTATGAAAGACTTTCAACTTTTCTTCTTTTAATGGTTTTTGTTAAAGGTAAAGTATATACTACTTTGTTTACTAAGCATGTTGATAGTAACATTTTCATTGTTCAAATTTATGTTGATGATATAATTTTTGGATCTACTAACGAAATACGTTGCAAAGAGTTTGAATCATGTATGCAGAATGAGTTTGAAATATCTATGATGGGAGAGCTAAACTACTTCCTTGGACTCCAAATCAAGTAAAGAAGTGATGGAATCTTTATAAATCAAGTCAAGTGCACAAAGGAACTCATCAAGAAATTCGGACTTGAAGAGACAAAGACTAGCAAAACTCCCATGGCTACTACAACCAAACTTGACAAGGATGAATAAGGTAAAAGTATAGACATAAAACTTTATAGAAGAATGATTGATAGTTTGTTGTATTTAACAACTAGTAGGTCAGATATCATGTTTAGTGTATGTTTTTGTGCTAGATTCCAATCTTGTCCTAAAGAGTCCCACTTGATGCGGTAAAACGCATTATTCGATACCTTAAGGGCACTATTGGAATGGGTCTATAGTATCTGAAGACCAGACAATTTTCAATGACGAGTTTTTCAGATGCTGACTATGCAGGTTGTAGAGTGGATAGGAAGAGTATAAGTGGAACATATCAGTTTCTAGGAAATTGTCTTGTTTCATGGTCTTCCAAGAAACAAAATTCTGTAGCCCTCTCAACTGCCGAGGCGGAGTATGTTACTGCTGGGGCTTGTTGTGCACAGGTCTTTTAGATAAACATACTATTCTTGATTATGATTTGCATTATGACCATGTTAAAATATTTTGTGATAATACTAGTACTATTCATATGACTAAAAATATAAATCAACATAGTAAGAACTAAGCACATAGAAATTCGATATCACTTTCTTAGAGATCATTATGAGAAAGGTGATATTGAAATTGATTATGTTTCTACTGAGTTTCAACTTGCAGATATTTTTACTAAACCACTTGATTTTAACAGATTTTCTTTTTATATGTAGTGAACTAAATGTTTGTATTATTGATTGATGAGTTTTCATGGTTGTTTACCCTTTTTGATGTATGACAAAAAGGGGGAGAAGTATGGAAGTATGGGTTTGTTTTGATGTTTATCTCATAAATGTTTTCATGTTTTGATGTTTATCTTCATATGTTTCATGTTTTGTACTTAATAATAGATCATCATTTGAGGGGGGGCTTTTACCTCCTTCCTATATTTTGTTTTATAACTTATATGTTTTTGTCATCATCAAAAAGGGGGAGATTGTTGGCCCAGAGGTTACAATCCCCGGGTTATCTGTTTTGATGATAACAAATCATATTAAAGCTATTTGGTACTAATAGAAGTTCAAAGAATGAATTTCAGGTTGGTACAGGTATTGATGGCTCAATTCTCAAGTATGAGATATTAGGCTCTAGCTCAATCACTGCTCAGCATCAAGTTTCAGAGACGCCTGCTTGTAGACTCATCTTACAGATTTTTTTTTTTTGTTAAAGATTAGTATATATGTTTGAAGCTCAAAAACACACACACACACACACACATAAATGCATGTTTTTCAAAAGAATATTTTTAGCTTTTGATTATCAAACCTTTATAAAATATACTTTGTTTTATAATCTGTATACTTAGTTTTCTATATTTCAAAAACCTTACAAAAATATTTTCAAAACATAACATATTTTCAAAGTGTATTTTAGGTTGGTTTTCTGTTTTGACTAAGGTCGGTCGACCGGGCGGTCGACCGTGCCTATTACAGGCCAGAACGGTCGACCGCACGGTCGACCGGAGTTCTGCCAATTGGGGGTGTGCATGTTCCCGGTCAACAGGGCGGTCGACCGACTGTAATTAGGTTAGCCTCGGTTTATCACGGTCGACCGACCAGTCGACCGGAGGGCTAACGGTCAGATTTTTTGAACCTGGCGGTCGTCCGGTCGATCGACCGCCAGTCTGCCAGTTTGACAAAAATGGCTATTTTTTTTAATAGGCTGTTTTAAAAACATGTTTAAATTAAAAAAACGTGGTAAGCTGTATTAGAGAGTAAATTTCTACCTCTTTTATGCTGGTAAAACTATTCTATGTTTGCTCTTCTAAAATCCTATATAAAGGGGTTATTAGGGTTGAGTAACACTACAAAAATTCAAAAATCAAAGTTTTGGGATTTCAAGTGAAAGAGCTTTTTGTTTTCATTTTTGTGCTATTATTTTCAATAGTCTTCTTCAAGTTTTGGTTCTTAAAATCTCTCTTCCATTTTTAAATTTCACTTACAAACCTTGAGCTTCAATCTTATATATTATTCTCTAGGGTTTTGTAAAGAAGTGTTTTCAAGAGAGAGTTTGTGGTCTTTTGATCACCCAGTCTTTATTGTATTGTTTGCTACGCTACCTCTGGACTAGAGGAGTGTGTTGGAGAGTTGTGTACTCCATAGTGGTTGTAATTCCTTTGGTGAAAAGTTCTAGTGAATTGGAAATCCTTCACGGTGGTGAAGGCGGGGACGTAGAGCGGTGGCTCGAACCTCGAAACAAAGCTCTTTGTTTGCGATTGATTTCTTATCTCTCTTATCTACTTTATATTCATTCATATTCATTGTCGATCTATACTCATTACAACAAGATTGCATTGAGCACCTCAAACTCTTATCTAGAGGAATCACGAGGAAGAAGTTCAGAACCCTTCACGGGGTATACGGCTTCTAATCTTGCTTTGAGTGATCATTTGTATCATCTCAATTTATTTTGCATTGAATATTGAATTGATTAGCCTTACACCTATTCACTCCCCCTCTAGGTGTAATTTCAGATGTTTCACTGTCATGGGTGATGATCATCCATGTAATATGGAAGGGATAGGTTCAGTCTGTATCAAGATGTTTGATGGGATAGTATGAGACTTGAAGGAAGTGAGGTATGTACCTTAAATCAAGAGGAATCTTATTTCAGTTAGTGCTTTAAAAATATTGGGTCTTATGGTATCTATATGAGATGGTGTTCTCAAGATGACCAAAGGCTCGATGGCGATTATGAAGGGCGTTTGCCGGAATAATCTTTACTACTTGAAGGGTAGTACAGTTACAGGTGAGGTAAAGACTTCTATTTCTTCAGATGATGTTTGCACGCTGGTCTAGCAAACGAGGCTCGGCCAAGGAGGAGAAAAGTCTTTGTAAGCTCCAGTAAAGAAGGGATCATTAGAAGATGCATCTACCTGTAACTTGAAATTGGGTGAACACAGCGTTCTAGACAAGAAGAATGTGAAATTCAACACCACTACTCACCACTCAGAAGGTCTTTTTGATTGTGTTCACGTAAATATTTGGGGACTTGCTAAGACTGCATCGCTTGGAGGTCATAAGTACTTTGTCTCTTTTATTGATAACTTATTTAGGCATTGTTGGATATATACCATGAGACAAAGGTATGAAATCCTAGGTAAGCTGGTGAAGTGGCAGGATAAGATGGAGAAGCAGACTGGTCAGAAGATGAAGGAGTTACAAATTGGTATGTTGAAAGTAAAAGTACACCTAGAGGGGGGTGAATAGGTGCAGTGCTAATCTAAGACAAATGATGTGAAATTTAAAACTTAATTGCTAACACACTATGTGTAACCAAGAGTTGTTGGCCCAAAGGCCTATCACCCTAGTTTTGATGATGATCAACTCATGAAGTTATGATTACTAATGATCTTGTGTTTAATTAGTGTCAGATTCATTATCAAGATCTTAGTAGGTGTGGAGCTTCAACAAAGGATTTAAAGACAAGTTGGAAGCTAGCACTGGTTGATTCACGAGCCTATGCATCAAGAACACATCTAGAGATGAGCTCGGTGGATTGCATTTGGACCAAGTCAAGAAGATGAGAAGCCTTCAAGTGAAGACTTCAAGATGATGAAGACTTGTGTCTAGGTATAAGATTTTGTTTTTGTTTTAGTTAAAAATGTAAAGGATAGATAGTTGGTGGATTGCTCAAGTATTATATCACACACACACTCTTGATAGAATTGTTTTCATAAAAGATTTTTTAGTTTAGAAAAGATTTTTCTTTGTGACAAAATACTATTTGGTTTTTTGGTGTTTCTCATATACTTATCCTTTAACCAAAACCAAGTTTAGAGCTTTATGACAAAACATAGATATATCATTATGATTGTGTAGTGGATCATATCCATACACACTATGCTTTAGAATGAACTCAAATATCTTGTTTTTGTATTTGATAAAGATTTGGAAAAACTAGTTTTGGAAAAACATGTTCTGGAAAAACAGTTTTTATTTTTGAGCCAATATTTCCAGATTACAAAATAGTTCAAATCTATTATAACATGCCTTGATTTTGTGCAAGCATGTTTGTGTATCATTGCATAACATTGAAACTATTTTTGTAGATTTATTGAGGATTTATGGGATTTATGTTAAGTTAATAAACTACCTTAAAATCCCAGTTTTTTCAGACCAGGATTTGGCTGACAGACCAAATCGGTCGACCGGGCGGTCGACCGCAGCTAGGTCGGGTCGACCGTCCAGTCGACCGGACGTGCACAGCCTTGTGCACGTTGTCAGCACAGTGGTCCGGTCGACCGTAACGGTCGACCGCTGCAGAGAGTTCTGCTCTCTGGATTTCTAGGTCGACCGGCGGTCGACCGGAGGCTTCAACGGTCGGAAAAATGACCGTTGGCCAGTCGACCGGCCGGTCGACCGGCAGCTCTGACAGACTCCAACGGCTAGTTTTCTGGCAGCCTATAAATTGGGGTTTTTGTCATTGTTTGAAGCCAAGATTTTAGAGACTCTTAGAGCCAGTTTTTCCTAGTCTTTTCAGAGAGTTTTCTCCACAAGATTTAAGTGCAAATACTTCCAATCAAAGGGAAGATTTTATTAAGTGTAAAAGTGATTCTTTGTGTTTTTCACCATAGTTCTTTTCCTTGCTTTCTCACACCACACTTGAGCTATCCATTGCTATATTATCCTATAGGTGTGTTGTAGTGAGAGTTTTTGTAAGGTGATCAAAGTGTTGTGATCACCAAAGATCTTTCTTTGTTCTTTGAGGAGACGGGCAAGTGTGCTCGTTGGTGGTTGGAGTTCGGTTGTGAACTCTTTGGTTTGAGGTGCGGCCTCGGCGAGCTTGTGAAGCTTGCGTGTGTACGGGACTTGGGAGTCCGAGGCATTGTAGGTGTTGCGGCACCGAGGAGAGATCCATTGGGATCTTGCATAGTGGAAATCCTTCGTGTGTCGAAGGCGGGGATGTAGAGCAAGTGTGCTCGACCTCGAAACAAATCCTTTGCGTTTGTGATTGCTTACTCTATCTCTCTTTCTCTCTTTGTCTCTTATATCTTGCATTACTTTATAATCTTTATCTCTTATATGCATGATATACCCTTGTGCTCATAATTGCTATACTTACTTGGGATTGTTGTTAACACTAGTATTCAACCAAGAGAGCCAACGCGGCACCTCAACCCATTTCAAGGGGATCTAGAGGAGCTTGTCCAGAGCCTCGCAAGGGGAATTCGGCAACACTCTTGTGTTATACATAAGTGTTTTAATTAAAAGAAGTTTTATTTGGTCATCTTAGTTTTAATTCCGCATCATTTGTTCATAAGTGACCATTAGATTAGCCATCACCTATTCACCCCCCCTCTAGGTGATATTTCAATTGGTATCAGAGCTTGGTACTCTAATTTGGGTCTAACAACCTAGAGTTAAAGATCCTCCTTTTAGGCTAATCACAATATTTTTTTTTTTTTTGTACACACACCTCACCATGGACTTCATGTCACCACCACCTTTGACATTCTTAACATCCAAATTTGGAAGGTTAAGATGTCCATGTACCTCAAGGCCCTAGGCATTCATGTCTATCTTGCTACATTTAATGATTCTTATATTAACAATAGCAAGTATATTGAGGGTAATGCGAAAGCCCTAAATGCTTTGAAGAGTACCCTAAATGATGATTACTTATTTAGGGTTGCTAACATTGATTCGGCTTTTGTAGCTTGGAACATCATCACCTCCCTTGGCGAAAAGGATTTATACTATGCCGGGAGTGATTCGAACGTTGGAAGCGACACCCTCCAACACATGCTTTATGGTCCAAGGGGATAACCCCCTTGAGGTAACTTCCGAATCCGAGGAAGATGATATTATGTCATATGATGAGCTCAATTCATTTTGCCAACTATTGCTTGAGAAATATGACATGAAAAGGAAAGAAATTAAAATTTTGAAAAAGGACATTGCTTGCATGCATAAAGAACATGACTCATTTAGAGATAACATTGCATGCTTAGAAAAAGATAACAAAGTTTGAAAAAGAAATTTGATTGCATGCATGTAGAAAATGATTCTTTTAGAAATAAACTTGCATGTTTAGAAAAGGAAAATAAAGATTTGAAAAATGAAATGTTTCCTTACTTTCAAAATTGGATGATCTTTGTGAAGGGAACAATATTTTGAAAAATGATATTGCTATGGTGGAACAACAAAAAGAAAGTATTTTACAAGAAAATAAATCTTTAAAAAGAAAATTTGTTGAAAAGGAAAAGGATAATGTTTTTCAAAGAAAAAGAAAAATGATTCTTTATCTCACTATGCTTTACATGCCACAACTAATGAGATTAAGAATTTGAAAAATAAAATGGATAATTTGAGTTCAACTTTGAACTCTTGTGCATTTAATCATACTAAGTTGGAGTCAATGTTTTCAAAGAAACAAACTCCTCATGTTCATGCACATCACTCTCATCATCATGCTTATGTTGCACATGATCACACTCCTACACATAAGCATACTAAGGTGTACGTATGTACACATTGTGGCCGCAAAGGCCATTTAGCAAAATATTGTTTTGATAAGAAACCTCATTTATATTTTGCTAAGTATAAAAGATTTTGGGATCCTTACAATAAAGCTAACCCCAAAGGACCCAAGAAAGTATGGGTACCAAAACCCCCACCTTTTGATTTTGATGTAGGTGAGGGCTCTCACAAAACGTGAGAGGATTGGTGCCTTGATAACGGATGCAATGGACATGATGGACAAACTTTTGGATGCATGGCTATCAAGGAGATTTTGGTGGGAAAGACCACCATGCTATGGAGCTTTGGAGTTAGTAACAATTTCTAAACTCCTATTTTTTATGTACATGCTTTTACTTATGTCATATTCATAAGCATGTTCATGATTTTATTTGATTTGTGCTTCATGTGGTATTTACATGCTTAGATGTAGAATGTATCAAACTTGCTTTTATACATATAGATAGTGAACTACAATTGACTCATATATATTTTGAACTTCATGCTCACTTGTATCCACTATATGCATATGTATAGATTAGTTTTGATGATTCTCTGTTATACATGTTTTACCTATTTTATGTTCCACTTCATGTATATGCATGTTTAATTCAATCTAATAAATATACATGTATACCCGTGAGTCTCTTGCTTCCATGCAAACATCTTTAATAGACTCTTTTATATTTGGGATATGTATGCGTATTGTTAGATTTGTATAATTCATACATATACCATGAAGATTGTAATTCTTATGAAAATGATTTTGAGTTGATTTGTTTTGAGAAAAATGATTTTTATGTGTTGTTCAATAAAAGTTTTAGTCATATTTGATTTGAGCTTCATTGACGATTTTCATGAAGATACCATTTACATAACCTTTGATCACTCACTTTTTAAGAAAATAGATAATATTGAGCTTTATGGAATATGAGTGCTTGAACTTTTATGTATTTTAGTATTATTCATGGAAAACATTTGACTTTGAATTTTTGAAGGATCTTTAACTAGTTTGTCAAAATCCATTTAAACTAGTTATCTATTCTTCAAATTGATTCACATGATCCTATTTTTAATCATATGGATATTCTTTTGTATTCTCAAAAAAAAAAAATTTATTTGATGCTTCATGATTTGAATATTAGTTTAAATGTTAGTATTTGTCAACACTTGGATTTATACTTGTACACATTATGGATCACAAATAAATCTATATATGATTGGGTTTGAATGCTTATTTGTGCCCATTAGGTGTGCTAGTATAGCCTAAGTTTTGATGATTATTACATTTTAAACTTGTATTCCCATTTTGGTTTTATGCTATGATCATGTATTTTCATTTCATGTATATGTTTGTCTTGCCAAAACATTAAGATATACATGGATACCTCTTGAGTCATTTGCCTTTCATGCAAATCTATATATGGACTCAATTGTGTTTTTAAGGATATGTATGTATACTTAATGTCTTGTCAAAACATACATATATCTTGAAATATAATTTTTTGTTTTTAATAAAATTTTTGTAATTTTTCAATAAATTTTTGTGATGGATTTCATGATTTCAAAATTTAAGGAATATTGAGTTTTATTACTATTTTTCATAATGCCATGTTCCACATAACACTAGTACACTCATCTTTTCAATATGGACTTTATGGATACTAGAGTGTTTTTAGTGCCATGTGATTTACTTGTGTTTTATGAAAAACTTTTGATTTATTCCTTGATTGAAGGATTCCGTACTAGTTGTTAAACATTTTCATTTAACTAGTTCGAATTCTTCATATGGTAAAACTATATGATGTATACACCTAAGTTTAATTTTACTATTGGTATCATTAGATATTTTCAATTGGTATCAATATGATTCTTGTTGTGTATAATCGTATTTTGATTGTATGTATGAATGCTTTCAAATTTAAATCAATTTCTATTGGTATTATCTTTCCATACATATATGTGATCTTTTTGTGCTTATTTTACAATCGGTATCTTTTAAAGCACAAAGATTGTTGATGCTAAGCTTAATTAGAATTTCAAATTGGTATCCCATAATAAGCTTATGCATAGTATTTTTAAAATTGATATCAAAATTCAAAATTTGATTGTTCTTCATTTGGTACCTTAAAAGGAAATTGTGTATCTTTGAAAATCTCAAAATGTGTTTTATTAAGAAAGTTCAAATTTTTGTCTTGATAAAGAAATATTCAAAATTTCTGATTTGTATCTCCTATATGCAAGGAGAGCTTAACATCTCTCTTACATATGGATTCATGTTGAGTATATTATAAATTGAGGAGCTTGACAACTCTTTTTTTTATGATATACGTGTGTAGGGGGAGCTTCACATCTCCTCTTATGCATTACATAATATGTGTTGTGTGAGTTAGGGCTTGTCATCCCTTCTTCATGTAATGCATATGTGTAGGGAAGTTAACTTAGCGTCTTCCTCTTCATGAATGTATATCGCATATAATTTTTTTTGATTTGTTTGATGTATTTTACTTTGAACCCTTTGTTGATGATTGACAAAAGGGGGAGAAGTATTTATAGATTTTATATGCATGTCAAGTATTTATAGATTTTATATGCATGTCTTCCTTGCTTAAGGGGGAGTAAGATTTGTGTTTATGCATATGCATGTCAAGTATTTATAGATTTTATATGCATGTCTTCCTTGCTTAAGGGGGAGTAAGATTTGTATTGATGCATATGTGTTTTGAGATTTGTTTTGAGATTTATAATGTATGGAGATAAGATTTATGATGTTACATTTACATACATGCCATACATTGCATACATATTCATGTGCTTTTATTGCCATATCTATTATTGAATGTGATGCATGAGTTAAGGGGGAGCTTCTTTGAAGTTTTACTTTAATCCATGCATATATAACTCCATGAGTTTTGTCATCATCAAAAAGGGGGAGATTGTTGGCCCAAAGGCCTATCACCCTAGTTTTGATGATGATCAACTCATGAAGTTATGATTACTAATGATCTTGTGTTTAATTAGTGTCAGATTCATTATCAAGATCTTAGTAGGTGTGGAGCTTCAACAAAGGATTTAAAGACAAGTTGAAAGCTAGCACCGGTTGATTCACGAGCCTATGCATCAAGAACACATCTAGAGATGAGCTCGGTGGATTGCATTTGGACCAAGTCAAGAAGATGAGAAGCCTTCAAGTGAAGACTTCAAGAAGATGAAGACTTGCGTCTAGGTATAAGATTTTGTTTTTGTTTTAGTTAAAAATGTAAAGGATAGATAGTTGGTGGATTGCTCAAGTATTATATCACACACACACTCTTGATAGAATTGTTTTCATAAAAGATTTTTTAGTTTAGAAAAGATTTTTCTTTGTGACAAAATACTATTTGGTTTTTGGTGTTTCTCATATACTTATCCTTTAACCAAAACCAAGTTTAGAGCTTTATGACAAAAACATAGATATATCATTATGATTGTGTAGTGGATCATATCCATACACACTATGCTTTAGAATGAACTCAAATATCTTGTTTTTGTATTTGATAAAGATTTGGAAAAACTAGTTTTGGAAAAACATGTTCTGGAAAACAGTTTTTATTTTTGAGCCAATATTTCCAGATTACAAAAATAGTTCAAATCTATTATAACATGCCTTGATTTTGTGCAAGCATGTTTGTGTATCATTGCATAACATTGAAACTATTTTTGTAGATTTATTGAGGATTTATGGGATTTATGTTAAGTTAATAAACTACCTTAAAAATCCCAGTTTTTCAGACCAGGATTTGGCTGACAGACCAAATCGGTCGACCGGGCGGTCGACCGCAGCTAGGTCGGGTCGACCGTCCAGTCGACCGGACGTGCACAGCCTTGTGCACGTTGTCAGCACAGTGGTCCGGTCGACCGTACGGTCGACCGCTGCAGAGAGTTCTGCTCTCTGGATTTCTGGGTCGACCGGGCGGTCGACCGGAGGCTGCAACGGTCGGAAAATGACCGTTGGCCAGTCGACCGGCCGGTCGACCGGCAGCTCTGACAGACTCCAACGGCTAGTTTTCTGGCAGCCTATAAATTGGGGTTTTTGTCATTGTTTGAAGCCAAGATTTTAGAGACTCTTAGAGCCATTTTTCCTAGTCTTTTCAGAGAGTTTTCCTCCACAAGATTTAAGTGCAAATACTTCCAATCAAAAGGGAAGATTTTATTAAGAGTGTAAAAGTGATTCTTTGTGTTTTTTCACCATAGTTCTTTTCCTTACTTTCTCACACCACACTTGAGCTATCCATTGCTATATTATCCTATAGGTGTGTTGTAGTGAGAGTTTTTGTAAGGTGATCAAAGTGTTGTGATCACCAAATATCTTTCTTTGTTCTTTGAGGAGACGGGCAAGTGTGCTCGTTGGTGGTTGGAGTTCGATTGTGAACTCTTTGGTTTGAGGTGCGGCCTCGGCGAGCTTGTGAAGCTTGCATGTGTACGGGACTTGGGAGTCCGAGGGATTGTAGGTGTTGCGGCAC
This sequence comes from Agave tequilana, assembly GCA_038442645.1. Taxonomy (NCBI): domain Eukaryota; kingdom Viridiplantae; phylum Streptophyta; class Magnoliopsida; order Asparagales; family Asparagaceae; genus Agave; species Agave tequilana. Next base: position 23,560 of record JAVJIF010021715.1, read on the forward strand.
CGAGGAGAGATCCATTGGGATCTTGCATAGTGGAAATCCTTCGTGTGTCGAAGGCGGGGATGTAGAGCAAGTGTGCTCGAACCTCGAAACAAATCCTTTGTGTTTGCGATTGCTTACTCTATCTCTCTTTCTCTCTTTGTCTCTTATATCTTGCATTACTTTATAGTCTTTATCTCTTATATGCATGATATACCCTTGTGCTCATAATTGCTATACTTGCTTGGGATTGTTGTTAACACTAGTATTCAACCAAGAGAGCCAACGCGGCACCTCAACCCATTTCAAGGGGAATCTAGAGGAGCTTGTCCAGAGCCTCGCAAGGGGAATTCGGCAACACTCTTGTGTTATACATAAGTGTTTAATTAAAAGAAGTTTTATTTGGTCATCTTAGTTTTAATTCCGCATCATTTGTTCATAAGTGACCATTAGATTAGCCATCACCTATTCACCCCCCCTCTAGGTGATATTTCAAGAGTGAGCTCGAATTTTCCGTGAAGGGCTCTGCAGCTACTCATCTAGATTCCTCTAGAATAAGAGTTAAGTGCTTCAAAAGCTCTCTTGGTTCAAAATAGTATGGGCACACAACCAATATCAAGCATGTATATGATATGAATAATGTAAAGCAATGCAAGATATATAGAGAGAGAAAACAGATCAAACGCAAACACAGGGATATATTTCGAGGTTCGAGCCACTGCTCTACGTTCCCACCTTCACAGAAGGATTTTCACTATGTTCACACAGGACCTTCCATAAAGGAACCTCCATTGAGAAATTACAACTCAACACTGGGAGTAAACAACTCCTCATCTCTCAAACAAAACCTCTACACAAGAGGTAGGCACTAAGCCAAGAACAAAACAGAAGAAATAAAACTTAGTGATCCAATGATCACAACTCTCTCTTGGCGATCTTGAAAGATCACAAAAAAAATTTCTCATAATGCAAAGATCCTAAAGATAGATTTGAGATGATAGCTCAAGTATGTGAGAAAATAAAGTATTTGGAAAAGAAAACACAGAAAATACTTGGAAAAAACTTCTTGATAAATATGAGAAATGAAGGACAAAATAGAATTTCCAAAACTTTTATTTATTTGATTTTTCCAAAACTTTGAAAACAAATAAATATAGAGAATTTTGCTACAAAAATTCTTTTGAAAACTTTGTTAAAAACAGTTGAGAAGGTGAGAAAATTGATCTTGAAAATCTTGGTGAAAACTGATCTCAAAGACCCATTTATATAGGGGACTGAAAATATAGCCATTGGGTCCAGAACAGGTCAAAAATGTCCTGATGGTTGACCGCCCAGTCGATCTGCTAACGGTCAGATTTTTGACCGTTGGGGTTATCGGTCGACCGCCCTGAGGCAAACTGCATGTCGGTCGACCGCCTGGTCGACCGAGTCTAGAACCAGAGAGCAAGCCTCTCTAGTCGGTCGACCGGGGCCAAATCCAGAGAGCATACTCTCTGGATCGGTCGACCGTGTGGTCGACCGGCCCAAGGTCAAGGCATTGTGTATGTCTTTGTGCATATCAATCGATCATGGTCGATCGAGCTCTGGTCCGGTCGACCGGTCAGTCGATCGCCAGAAGGCTCAGAGTGGGTTTTTAGGTTTTGAAATCTAACTTGTTAAATACCTAAAATTCCCATAAAACTCTATAAATTCTACAAAAATAAGTTCATATAAATATTTGAAGTACAAATATGTGTGACCAAAAATCAACACATATTACAAACTATTTGAACTATTTTTGAGGCATGAAAATTAAGCTTTAAATCAAAAACCGTATTTTCTGAAAACTCGATTTTGAAATAAAAATTCGTTTTCCTCCAAAACTTAAATAAGTATAAAAACAAGATATTTGAAACACATATGAAGCATACTGTGTATAGATAGAATCCAATACACGTGTAAATTATATATCTATGTTATTGACATTAAATCATAAACTAAGTTTTGATAAAAACAAAACTTGAAACATATGAACTAGAATCATCAAAATAAGTTTTTTAGACAATATGAACTATCAATGTATATGAATGAAAACTAATATACATATAAACCATATAAAACTTACTTTGATTCTATCTATTCATGAAACCAATATATGTATACTTGAAAATCTAAAACGTTAAACCGAAATCAAAACTTTTGAACTTGTGTGTGTATTTGAGCATAACAAGACTAAGCTATCCTTACACAAGATCTAAACAAAAATAATCAAACCTAGACCAAAGTTTTCTCGTCGATATTCATCTCCAAGACGACTTGATCCAAAGAGTTTGACTCCATCCGGGCGCTAGATGCGTTCTTGAAGTGCGAGCTCTTGTATCAATATGTATTAGCTACAAAACTGGCTTTGAATTTATTGAAGATAAACACTTACTAAGATCTTGATCAATATCTGAAACTTATTAGATACAAGATCATTAGTAACTAACCTTCATAAGTTAGTCATCATCAAAACTAAGGTGAAGGGCCTCTGGGCCAACAATCTCCCCCTTTTTGATGATGACAAAACTTAGGAGGTTATATATACATTAATTAAGGATAGGCTTTATAGAAGCTCCCCCTTAACTTATGCATAGCCATAAAAACATAAAAATATGCAATATAGGCTCAAGATATCAATAAACAATAAATAAAAACGTATATAAGCAAGAACATAAATAGGCATTCATATATAAACCCAAATTTTCTCCTCCTTTTTGTCAATCATCAGCAAAGGGGTGAAGAAAAATAAACATTATCAATAAACATATTTTAAAAACAAAATTTGATACCAATAAAATAATCAGTTGAAAGAAACCAATTGAAAGTGAAACAATCTTTTTACCAATTAATACCAATAGAAAGACATGATACCATTGAAAGTAAAAAACCAAATTTAAAACAAAAATTTAGGTAAATACTAAAATCATTTTCTAATAAATATACCAAATTGAGAATAATACCAATTTAAGATTATTGATACCAATATTGAAAATGTTAGCATATATCCAAATAAAATATTTTCCTTCATAAAGAGTGAGAGTAAGATACCAATTGAAAGATAAAACAAGAAATTTTCTCCCCCTTTATGAAATACCAACAAAAATATTGCATAAGCTTGTAAAGATATCAATTATCATTAAGAACTAAATTAAACTTTGCATGAAATCAATTTGCGCTTTAAATCAATGTATGTACATTGTAAAAAAAGTACAAAAAATATCTATATGTATGTATGATCGGAGCAATATAATATCAATTGAAATAAGATGCGTACATATATATAAAAAATATGAGTATACAAAAATAATATTCATTAAATCATGTATAGCTCATAACTACCTCCCTTATCATGCACATGTTTAAATAGATTTTCATTAAGAACACATAAGGAATGGTCGCCTATCCAACTGCCCTTAGAAGGTAGGGTTTTCAAAAATATGATTTGAAAATAGTTTTTATCATAGATTGAAAATCCTACCAATTGAAGAATACGAAACTACTTTTAAGATAATTTTAAAAACTAGTACGAAATTCTTCAAGTAAGAAATAAAAATATGAATATCTCATGATATTATGCTAAATTCACAATAATTGACACTCAACAAGCTATGAAGCACATATATTCTCATGAATTTAAAAACATGAGTAAATAAAGGATATAGAGTGTACAAAAATCATGTAATCAACACATGCATGGAGATAGGCAATGAAGCTCAATCAAAACAAGTAAATTTCTTTGATCAAAAGCATGACACATGAAAATTTAATTTTCATTAAAACTAAATAAACTTCAAGGTATTTGTATGTTTTGTCGAAACTAAAGTATAAATACATATCCAAACATGAAAAAGTCCACAAAAGTATATTGCATGAAGGCAAGTGACTCCAGGATAGACATGTATGTTTATAGTTTTACATAAAATTAACATATACATGAAGCTAAAAACGAAACATGTATAAAAATAGGGAATTCACGTGAAGATGCAAGAATCATCACAATAAGATTATACAAATACATGTAATTAGTATAAATGAGCAATGAAGAACAAACACATGATAATCAAGTGTAGCTCACTAATTGTACGAGTATAAATACAAGTTTTAATAAAATTTACATCTAAACAAGTAATCAAAATATGAAGCACAAAAATATAACAAACATGATCATTAGACTAAATACAATTGATTTAGAACTAGGATATACATAATAGCTATACTATAGTGAGAGCACAAGAGATGTGAATTCATATAAATATGGGTGTGTCCCAAATATTATACATGTATATCACAAGCCTAATAAATATTGCATTTAACATAATAAATATGGAATATATGACATGCTAAAAATCATCACTATGAAAGCATGTAAACATAAAATAGGAGTTAGAGTTAGTTACCAAACTGAGTGAACTAATCTCTATATCTTCAAACTATGGTGGTCCTCCCATCTAAACTTCCCTTGAAAGTGATGCATCCATAAATGTGATTTTTAGCTTGAAACACATCCAGCATTAAGGCACCAACACTCTCATGTCTTGTGAAAGCCCACACCTACAACAAATAAATAGGGGTGGATTTTGGTACCCACACTTTCATGGATCCACGAGGGTTAGCACCTTTTCTAACCAAAACAAACTTATTTGCAAAATTTGAAACATTTATTCTGTCATAGCAAAAATTTGTAAGGTGGCCCGTACATCCACAATGTGTACAAGTGTACACATGAGCATACATGGTGTCATGTGTGTAAAAATGAGAAGCATGTATATGCCGTGAAGGGTTTTGCATGAATATGTGGAGTATGTTTCTTTCGAAACATAAATTTCAATCGTGTGTGGTTCACGGCACATTGGCTCAAAGTGAAGCCCAAACAATCAACACTCTTCTTCAAAGCATGTATATCATTTTCAATAGAAGAAGATGTGGAGCATGCAATAGAAACAAAAAAAATTTCATTTTGAAAATAGGATAGAAGTCTTTTCTTTTTTAGCCAAGTGTTTTTCAAAGAATCCTTTTCTTTTGAAATACATTCTAATTCTTTGAAAATCAAACAATTTTATTTTTCAAGGAATCATTCTCTTTTAAAACAAAATTTAGTTTTAAAGAGAGAACCTCATTTTTCTTCAAAACAATATCAAAATCATTTTTGTTTTTCAAAAACTCATTTTCTTTTAAGGCAAGATCAAGTTGGGTCTTCAAGGATTCTCTTTTACTTGAAATCTTAACCCTCTCTTGCAATACCATGTTAAGTTTTGAAAACAAATTTTTTTTATTTTCTTTTCTTAATTCAAAACTTTTACTTTTTAAAGCTTTGTACTTTGAAAGCAATTTTTCACAAAATATGGATAGTTTTTCATTTAAAGCATGGGCATCCATAGCATTATCATCACATGAAGAACTAGCACTATCATCTAGATGAGTATCCGAATGTACCTCAAGGATTTCCTTGGACCATATAGCAAGCTTCATCAAACTCATCCATAATAGCTTTTCTCTCCATATTATTTGTCGTTTGTTACTCAGGAGAGGTCAATGTGTTCCACACTGTAAAAGCGGAATCACAATGAGAAATCAAATAAAAGTGTTCTTTGCTAAGTGTGTGCTTTAATGCATCTATGGCTTGTACATTAGCCCCTAAATACTTGTCATTACCAATATATGATTTCTTGGTAGTGGTAAGGTAGACATGCAATCTTAGGGCTTTAAGATAGGCACTCATCTTAAACTTTCACATATCGATATTGGAAACATCATACATGGGAGGGACAAGAAAATCCATGAGTGTAAACTATATTTGTGTAAAGCAACAATTAGATTAGCAAATAAGGATCTCACTCTTAGGTGGTTAAACCGAATATCAGGAGCGTAGGCTCTGATACCAATTGAAAGTACATCTAGAGAGGGGTGAATAGGTGTAGTGCAAATCTAAGACAAATAATATGGAATTTAAAACTTAATTGCTAACACACTATGTGTAACCAAGAGTGAGCCCAAATTTCCGTGAAGGGCTCTGCAACTAGTCCTCTAGATTCCTCTAGATTAAGAGTTGAGGTGCTTCTAAAAGCTCTCTTGGTTCAACACAAGTATAGGCACACAACCAATACTAAGCATATATATGATGTGAACAATCTAAAGCAATGCATGATATATATTATATATATATATATATATATATATATATATATATATATATATATATATATATATATATATATATATATATAAAGAGAGAGAGAGAGAGAGAGAGAGAGAATAGATTAAACACAAACATAGGGATATGTTTCAAGGTTCGATCCACTGCTCTACGTCCCTGCTTTTATACAGAAGGATTTTCACTATGTCCACACAGGACATTCTACAAAAAGACCTCCACTGAGGAATTACAACTCAACACCGGGAGTACACAATTTCTCCTCTCTCAAATACAAACCTCTACACAAGAGGTGGGCACTAAGCCAAGCACAAACCAAAGAAAAAATAAAACTTAGTGATCTAATAATCACAAACTCTTGCTTAGTGATCTTGAAAGATCACAAACAATTTTTCTCACAATACAAAGATCCTAAAGATAGATATGAGATGATAGCTCAAGTATGTGAGAAAATAAAGTATTTGGAAAAGAAACACAAAGAAAATACTTGAGAAAAACTTCTTGATAAATATGAGAAATGAAGAACAAAATGGAATTCCCAAAACTTGTAGTTCTTTGATTTTTTCAAAACTTTGAAAACAAATATATATAGAAAATTTTAGCACAAAAACTTTTTTGAAAGCTTTGTTAAAAACACTTGAGAAGGTGAGAAAAATTGCTCTTGAAAATCTTGGTGAAAACTGACCTCAAACACCCATTTATATAGAGGTCTAGAAATATAACCGTTGGGGTCCAGAACAGGTCAAAAATGACCTGACGGTCGACCGCACGGTCGCCAGTCAATGGTCAGATTTCTGACCGTTGGGGTTATCAGTCGACCACCCAAGACATACTGCCTATCGGTCGATCGCTCGATCGACCGAGCCCAGAACCAGAAAGCAAGCCTCTCTGGTCAGCTGACCGATCGGTCGACCGGGGCCAGATCCAGAGAGCAGGCTCTCTAGATCGGTCGACCGTGTGGTCAACTGACTCAAGGCCAAGGCATTGTGCACGTCTCTGTACACATCGGTCGACCGTCTGGTCGACCGGGCACTGGTCCGATCGGCTGGTTGGTCGACCGCCAGAAGGCTCAGACTAGGTTTTTAGGCTTTGAAATCTAACTTGTTAAATACTTAAAATTCTCATAAATCTCTATAAATTTCACAAAAATAAGTTCTTATAAAATTTGAAGTACAAATATGTATGACCAAAAATAACACATATTACAAACTATTTGAACTATTTTTGAGGCATGGAAATTAAGCTTTAAACTGAAAATCATAATTTTCAAAAATTCGATTTTGAAATGAAAATATGTTTCCTCCAAAACTTGTATAAGCACAAAAACAAGATATTTGAAATACATATGAAGTATATTGTGTATATAGAATCTAATACACATGTAACTGATATATCTATGTTATTGACATTAAATCCCAAACTAAGTTTTGATAAAAATAAAACTTGAAACACATGAACTAGAATCATCAAAATAAGTTTTTAGACAATATGAGCTATCAATGTATATGGATGAAATTTAATATACATATAAATCATGTAAAATTTGTTTTGATTCTATCTATTCATGAAACCAATATATGTATACTTGAAAATCCGAAACGGTTAAACCGAAACCAAAACTTTTGAACTTGTATGTGTGTACTTGACCATATCAAGACTAAGCTATCTTTACACAAGATCTAAATAAAAATAAAACAAACCTAGACCAAAGTCCTCTCACAGATCTTCATCTCCAAGATGACTCGATCCAAACTTGATCTAAAGAGTTTGACTCCATCCGAGTGCTAGATGCGATCTTAAAGCGCGGGCTCTTGAATCAACACTTGTTAGCTCCAGAACTGGCTCTGAATCCTTTTGTTGAAGCTAAATTCCTACTAAAATTTTGATAAATATCTGAAACTTATTAAACACAAGATTATTAGTAACTAACCTTCATAAGTTAGTCATCATCAAAACTAAGGTGAAGGGCCTCTGGGCCAACAACATGATACAAGAACCAATTTCTATGATTTAGCCAGAATACTGGTATTGGTACTCACTTCACAAATGGAATACATGAGTTGGCTAAAAAAATAAATTGTTCCTTACTGGAGAAGACTCGGTGTTTGTTGTCTAATGCACGATTAGACAAATTATTTTGGGCTGAGACGATAGTATATGTGATCGGGGAAAACTGCGCACAAAAAGTGTATGTTTTGAAATCAAGAGTTAAAAGTGTGTGCTTTAGCTTTCTCGATACTTCCGTTATAGCAAAGAGGCTAAACGGGTCGAATCTAAAGGGATGGGAAGCGATAGAAGCTTTACCGGTCTATTCACGTGTGTGTTAACGATTCTTCAATATTTTAAAGAATGAAAAGAAAAGAAAGCAAAGGATGAAAAGAGAATAGTACGGTGAAAACAAAGAAGTGGGAAACATAGAAAAGATAGTTTTTGTGATTTTTTATATATTGTTAAAATAAAGTAAAAAGGAAAGAAAACTCATGGCTACTAACTACTAATGACTCCACTAACTATGCGAACCTCTTAGTGATAGTTGCCTCACATGTATTCTTGGCCATCACTAGTTCTTGGTTCAAGAGCGTTTCAAAGCATAACCCATAGGATAACTTTCACATCCAAACTCAACAAACAAGTGCAACTACACTTAAACCATCAAACTAAACAAGAGTAAGTATAGAGTAAAGTAATGTTAGCTTGTTAGAGAGTTAGGATGTTAGAGTGTTAGAATTCATCATCATGAGCCATCAATGGCTCTTACATGAGAAAGGCCAAGCAGAGACTATTAGATTCTTGTGGATTATCAAGTAAGAAGTTGTGGTTAGTAGTTAGTTGCCATGAGAAAAATTAGCTAAACATGTAAAAGGAGTTAGAGAGAAGAAACAAAGAGAGGTAAAGAGAACCTTTCATAGATTGTCACCTTCCATTACAAGCACTCTTGTTTTCCACCCATGTACCACTCTCTTTTCTATCACAAGATCTATAAGAAATGAAAAATACAAAGAGGAAGAAGAAGAACAACTAAACTACCCTAAAACTACAACATGGAGAAGAAAACCCTAAAAACTATCCTAAAAACTACTCAAAAACTCCTCCTTCTGGTTCTCTGAAAATCTCAGGGTATTTATAGGCAAAACTGGGAACCAAGGAAGCTGTACAGAGCCGCGTGTCAAATCACGGCGCGCGGCTCCATGACTTTGCCACGAAAATGCGGCAATTGCCGTGTTTCTGCGACAGTCCTAGGACGGCACGCGCGGCGCCGCCTGCTGTGTACCCCTCGCTTGTCCCCCTGTCGGCTGTACATCCTAGTTTCTGGATTTGGGCCCCAGATTTTGATGAAACCACCATCCAAAGTCAATGGCTATTCTTGTAGGCTTTTAAACACCAATTAAATGGGTTTTTTGGGCTGCTTCTTCATTTCATGCCATGGACCTAGAAAATGCAAGAGAGTTATTAACAAGATTTAATATTAAAGAAATATGAAGATGTGGTATGAAATATTCAATTTTAGAGACTAATCACACCCCCACACTTATTACACCAGCAAATAGAAAAACTAATTAAGAAGATTATTACACCACTTTCACAGGTGACGCGATTGCACTGAGCGTGTGCAACAAGTCGTTAAACCTCTAGGTTTCCCTTAGAGGAGGAGTTTTATCTTCTGAGTGTTTTCAGCGGATTACACCCACAAAATTCATAAAGAAAGAAATCAAATGTTAGTATTTTGAAAAGGTATTTTGAAATAGAGAAAGTGTTAAAATATTTTTTGCGGAAATTTAAGTGATTCAAGGTCATAGGTTAACCAGAAATTATTCTTCCTTAAACTAAGTTAAAATGTAAAATCTTGTTATAAATTAAATGTAAGAATTTAAAATTGAATTGATTCTTTGATCTTTCATAAAACTCTTAGAACATATGCACTTTGTGAATAGTAAAGATTTTTGGGATATCGACTCTAACTTTCATGCCATTTATTTATTATTTTTTTCTTTTTCTTTTTCTTTCCTTAGTTTTCTTAGACTTTCTTATTTACCCGGGTAGTGAGCCTTTAGCCGGTGACTCCCAAACCAGATAGATAGTTTTAGGGCACCAAATGAGAAAACATCCCTCGGGCTTAAGGATTCGAGTAAAAAGGCCACAAAACTAAAGGGGATTATTTTATTTTTTGTCCACTGTTTTAGGCGTGAATAATCATGCTTCGTGAGGTATAATTACCCACTTCAATAAGTGGTTTTAATTATCATTATTTTTTTATATATTTTTATGGTATTTTCAGTCTTTGTTTCAATCCCAAAAAAAATATGTAAGTATGAAGTGCATATATCTATGGCAAAAATTCAAGATCAAATTATCTTTCCAATCTTACTTCCTTATCCTAAAATTTATAGAAGATCTATTATTTTGACTCGATTTAAAAATTCATAATTTAGGTCTTCATAATTTCTAAGATAATCTTAATTTTCTTAAAAATAAATCAAAACTATTTCTCTTATTTCAAAAGTTTTATAAAAAGAAAGAAAAGAGTTTTTATACAAAAGAAAATTTTAAAATTTTCCTAAAAAGAAGTATAAAAGAAAGAAAATTTTTAACTAACTATGCTAGTAAATCCTCCCCTATACTTATATCATGCATTGTCCTTAATGCAACGTGAATGTGTATATACATGAAACAAATGGGAAGGGAAGGAAAATTACCTCATGGTGGTGGCTCCGGTGGTGGTCTAATTGGTCCACAAAAATGCGACCCAATTTAGAAACTGTGGATCTTGTAGGAACCCACCAGTGACCTCTCCAATACGACCTAGTAAAAGAATGATTGAGTGAATGGTCTTATTTAAAAAATTATCCCCATCTAATTTTCAATTTTTAAAATAATTACTGAGTCATTTTCTTCAACATCCTTGTCCAACAATGAAGTGCAACTTTGGGAGATGATTGATTCGGATTCAAATGGAACAGAAATAAAAACGATACCAAATCAAGAATCTGACTCAGATCAAGTCGAGATTCAAAAGGGGGAGTCAAAATTGATTCAAAATGGAGTCCAAATCAAAGAATTGATATTCATACACTTTTTTCATCAATGAAGTGTGATCATAAGATATTGGTGATTCAATTTCATGGTGTACTGGCATAGAGAAAAAAATCTGATAAAGATACCGGAGTCATTATTGAATCAAAAAGTAAAATAGAGTTACCAATTTGAGATTCAGATCACTTTCTAGCTCAAGTTCAATTTCGAAAAAAGGATAACTTGCCAAAATGTCAAAGTGGTTCTCAAAATTTTGGGCAAGTTCAAATGGATGTAATGAAATTGAATCTTGATTTTTGTCCACGGAAGGAATGTGAATGGTGAAATGATCGATTCAAGTTCAAAAATTATGGGAATCAAAACTAGCTCAAGAACATTACTTAGTTTAGGTAACACTATAGGAGTTGATATTGATTCAAGGATTGGACTCGAATCGCTAAATTGAAGCTCAGGTTCACATTCATCTTCAGTTTAATTTCAGGAATTGGATAACTTGTCAAACTATCAAGAATTTGATGTTGGTCAAGTTCAGGTTGGTATGATGAAATTGAAACTAAATTTCTAAAATGACATGATTCTTGAGTCATATGAACATCTGATGGACATGGGAACTCAATCATATTTTGCATTATTCGCTCGGTCTCTCTACACAAATTCCATAGTTTTTTCCCACAATGATTTTTCTTTGAGTGATTCTGGAAAAGAACTATATAAAATTTGGAAATTTTGTGGACATGATGAGGCCACCATGTTTTCAAATTATTTTTGGGTCTCTATCGCCTCTTCCAAAGTCCTTTGCAACGATGATTTTTCTTCAATTAGTGGTTCAGAAAAGGAGGATATGAAGCAGAATCGGGGAATGAATATTGTGGAGAGTGTAGACAATGTGGTTGAAAATTTGACTCGGGGGAGATGAATCCCCATGAGCTTTGTGAAGAGTGAAAATTATTTTGAAATTATAATCATAAGATTGGGGATATGGGTCATATTGAGTCGGATAATCCCAACCCGCATATATGGTTGGTTCATATTGTATATAGCCGGGTCAGAGTTATCCGAGTCAAATGAGGTTGGGGTGAAATATGGATTCATATTATGATTGAAAAAATTATTGTTGTTAAAATCTATTTCACAATTAAAAAAAAAAACAAACAAACAAATAAAGAAAAAGGAAAGAAAACAAGCCTATGTCAGGTTGACTAAGACCTAGACGACTCCTAACTGGTTAGATTGTCCACGGGGGGTACATCGTCAGAATCTAACCACGAGTTAATCGCCAGGTAGGGTAAGATCAGTGGGAGGTATTCGTGCCGGAGCAACTGGCCTAATTATGCCAAACTACTGTTCTTCGAGGTTTCGCCTCTCAATCCCCAACCTTCAACACTGATTTGATAAGAATCAAACTCTAACAATTTTTCCCTTAGATCATTCTCCTAAATGAGTCTGAGATGTCCTTAGGGGCCAACGTCCAGCAATATTTATTAAAGCTTGGGTTGTGTGAGTGGGGAGGTGATTTTTGGGTTAAAGGTGGGTAATGACTTTTCCACCTTATGTTGCATTGGATTTTGTCCTTAAGTTCAATTCGTGCAAGTGTACAATATAAATAAGAATGAAGACACAAAGAGAGTAAATCACCCACGTGTTTATCATAACTATATGCAATGCAACATGTACACCTCCGTCAAGATCACAACAACATAAGAATAAAATATTGTATATTGGAATTAAAATCGACACGTGCCTAGATGCAAATGTCTAAACCATTTTAAAACATCCAATTATTGTATTTTATTTCTTAAAATTATTACAGTGCACAGTAATATAAACAAAAAGTAGCAACAGAATATAATAATATACACGAATTTACCCAACCACACAAAAGCAAGTGTGGACTTCTGCAATGCTAAAAATTTGACCTACACACCAAAAAATAAAGAAGAAAAGTTAACAAAAACGTGAAATCAAACCGTTCCCATCCCCAGCAACGGCGCCAAAATTTGATTGACGGAAACCGTGCACGAAAAGTGTATGTTTTAAAATCAAAAGTTAAAAGTGCATGCTTTGCCTTCCTCGATACTTCCGTTATAGCATAGAGGCTAAACGGGTCAAATCCACAGATACGGAAAGTGATAGAAGCTTTACTGGTCTATTCACGTGTGTGTTAACTGTTCTTCAATGTTTTAAAGAATAAAAGAAAAGAAAGCAAAGGATGAAAAGAGAAGAGTACGGTGAAAACAAAGAAGTAGGAAACATAGAAAAGATAGTTTTTGTGATTTTTGATATATTGTTAAAACAAAGTAAAAAGGAAAGAAAATTCATGGCTACTGACTACTATTGGCTCCACTAACTATGCTAACCTCTTAGTGATAGTTGCCTCACATGTATCCTTGTCCATCACTAGTCCTTGGTTCAAGAGCGTTTCAAAGCATAACCCATAAGATAACTATTACATCCAAACTCAACAAACAAGTGCAAATTACACTTAAACCATCAAAACTAGATAAGAGTAAGTATGAAGTAAAGTAATGTTAGCTTGTTAGAGAGTTAGAATGTTAGAGTGTTAGAATCCATCATCATGAGTCATCAATGGCTCTAGCAAGAGCAAGGCCAAGTAGAGACTATTAGATTCATGTGGATTATCAAATAAGAAGTTAGTGGTTAGTAGTTAGTTGCCATGAGAAAAATTAGCTAAGCATGTAAAAGGAGTTAAAGAGAAGAAAACAAAGAGAGGTAAAGAAAGAACTTTTATAGATTGTCACCTTCCATTACAAATACTCTTGCTTTTTACCCATGTACTACTCTCTTTCCTATTACAAGATCTACAAGAAATGAAAAATACAAAGAGGAAGAAGAAGAACAACTAACCTAAACTACCTTAAAACTACAATATGTAGAAGAAAATCCTAAATACTATCCTAAAGCCTACTCAAAAACTCCTCCTTCTGGTGCTCTGGAAATCTCAGGGTATTTATAGGCAAAACTGAAAACCAGGGAAGCTGTACGGAGCCGCGCGTCAAATCACGGCGCGCGGCCCCACGACTTTGCCTTGAAAACGCGGCAATTGCCGCGTTTCCGTGGCAGTCCTAGGGCGGCGCACACGGCGCTACCTGCTGCGTGCCCCTCGCTTGTCCCCCTGTCAGCTGTACATCCTGGTTTCTGAATTTGGGCCCCCGGTTTTTAAGAAACCACCCTCCAAAGTCAATGGCTATTCTTGTAGGCTTTTAAACACCAATTAAATGGGATTTTTGGGCTTCTTCTTCATTTCATGCCATGGACCTAGAAACATGCAGAGAGGTATTATTAACGGGATTTAATATTAATGAATATGAAGATGTATGAAATATGCAATTTTAAAGACTAATCAATATGCTAGCCATCTCATAAATGAATTATCATCGACTGCGATAGGAGGTAAAACTCCTCTGAAAGTTTGGTCTAGAAAACTGCTTAAAATCATAGTTTGCTGCGGGAATTTAGAAGTCCGGCCTACTTTAGTGCCAAGATGGCATGGTGAATCCGCGAGGATAGAAGTTTGTGCTTTTGGGTGTCAAAGAAATATGAAAGGCTACAGGTTGTGGGACGCCGAAAACAAGAAGATTGTGTTGAGTCAGCATGTCACATTTGATGAGACTTCACTGTTGAAGTCTACCGTCTTTCAGCAAGTGGAGAGGACGAAGACCAAGGATGTATCGCAGTAGGTGGAGGTTGATGCTACTCCACCATCTCCAGTTGGTTCGGTATCAGTGAGGACTTCACTGGATGTGACACCAGGTAGAGATCATGTAGCCATTTTCTGATGTTGAACAGGTTGAAGACATTGATGAGATGTCAAATTATTTGCAGCTATAGGAACCAAGATAAAACTATGAACGTGGGTGAAGAAGCATGAATCTCAAGTTGGTGACTGGGACAAGCTCAAATTGAAGGTCGTTGTTCTCCATGACGGTAGGAAGAAGGTTCATATGACTCAGCTAGTACGTTTCGCTGCTGAAGATTCAGTCACAGGTGCTTGAGCTCAGTGGAGCTCATTTTAATAAACTACGGTTGGCTTGATCCCTTGGACAAGTTACGTAGGTAGCTGTAAAGGCGCAGCCATTTGGTGATGCAGCCCGTATGAAGCTATTTGGTATATATGGGTTCTCGAGAAGCTGACTAGGACTTCACGTAAAGGTGAAGAGTTAGACTACACGTAGAGGTGAAGTGTTGTGATCTCGAAGAACGTGTGATCTTCGTGAGAAGATAGTTGAGCTTGCATAAGTGGGGCCTGCATCCAGTCTATTGAAGCCGATGTTAGTATTTGGTATGCTCTACTCAGATTTGGATTGGACCGTCTTGAAGACATTTGGACTGGAGAGAGCCAGTCAGTTGGAGAGTCAGTGTTGGCTCATGATGGGTTCTTCTTGAGTTTGGAATAGAGTTTTATTAAGTTGCCGAGTTGGAGACACGTTCGTTGATCGGCTCATGTGGTATTGTTTCTCTTCAGTGGAGTATGGGGAAGGCATGTATGGTGCATTCCATTTGGATAGCTGAGCTAAAGTTAGAATCTTACAATTGATATTGGAGTTTGGAGGGCGTTGCCTGAGGGAACGACAAACTCAATTTGGATCTGGTGTGATCAGTGTAAATCAATTGTAAGTGTGCTGGCGTTTTGTTTTGAAGGAACCGATTTTATCTGTTGGACAAATCGAGATCATGTGTAAATTTCACCGAGATCATGTGTCGATTTCGTTTGGAGCGCTCAAGCCGAGATCGTGTGTCGATTTTCGCTGAGACCGTGTGTCGATTTCGCCAAGATGTTAGTTGGAGTTCGGCTCAGATTTTAAAAATCTTCACCAAGGTGGAGAATTGTTGGGAGAGAGAGATAAGATACATCAGAAGAGTTTTTTAAACTCATCGGGAATATAGCGCAGAGATCAGAAGCCAAAATGAGCGAGACTCGCAGCAGGCCAGGACAGAGCTCGGTCGACTGCCCGGTCGACCGGTGTGCACGAGGTGCACAGGCATAGCCCGGTCGACCAGCCGGTCGGCTGTGGCTAGGGAACGGTCGACCGACACGATCGACCGACTGGCACGCACTAACTCTCGGTTTGTCCCGGTCGACGGACTGGTTGACCGAGGACAAGGCCTGGTCGACAAACAGACGCGTTCTGCTCTCCTGAGCGAATTCAGATTCTTTTTCTGCTTTGGGGTCGAATCCAATTGGGGTATCCTAAATCCATAGGACTCTCTGGCTATAAATAACGGTTAGAGCCCTCATGAATTGTATCCCACTGAAAATCTCTCTTGGAATTTTCTTGAAGCAAGGGACAAGTTGTAATTGATTGTTGAATCAATAAAATCTCTCTCCCTTGCCCCGAGGACGTAGGCAAATTGCCAAACCTCGTTAAATACTGTGTTGGCGTGCTTTCTCTTTTGTTTTTCTGTTCTTATCGTGTGGGTACTTCTCCGGCGCGTTTATCTCAGTTGCTTGGGTTCCTCAAGTTGGTTGTTACCTAGAAGAAGGCGCTAGGTGCAAGAAGTGCTATCTGAATGCAAAATTGAAGATACGTCTTTCAAACTTCAAAATGCATTTCTGTTTCAAACGATGGCTGACCTAGATTCAAACTGCCAAACACCTTGCCGGAGCTTGCCAGACTTTCATCCCATAATGCTGAAAAAATAGTATTTTCATCATCCTTCACTTATTTTTTTCTTAACCAAACAGTTTGTTTTATGTTTCACCATGGTGGCCAGGTTCTCTTAGAGCGTACAGAACAACTGAGAGTATCGTAAAGGCGTTTAACACACAGGCTTAGTTAGGAAGATTGTTGTTGGAATTTTAAACTTGAGTTGACAAAGTTCTGGCATTATTATTATTATTGGTGGAATTTGAGAACTTGCGTTCAGTGTTGGCGTTGCCCCTGAATTTCCGTATTGCTACTCAAATGGCGAATGCTTTCACAGGGAGCCTGGCAATGAGCAGCGTACATTAGGAGATATATCAAGCTACAGTGAGTTGCCATAGAACTTGCAGGTGACGGCAGTTTGCTCCCCGGGAGATGCAGCGAAAGCTATGTTTCTGTTTCTCTTCAGCCCATTCCCAGCGAGATTGTTGTTCACAGTTGCACCAGGAAGAAGGAAGAGGGGTGTGTGTGTCTGTTGGGTGTGTAACCTTTTGTTCACTTTCAGAGAGAGGAGTACGGTTGTTTAAAGCAAGACTTTGTCCATTAGAATTGCATTCAAGAGGATTTGGCTGTGACTTTGGAGTGCAGGCTCTTGTTTAGTCCCTTGTAACCTTGAGCTGATCATCAAAATAACAGGCAATAATATGTTATGCAGAAATTTTCACTATTCATATTACCAAACATCATGTAGATGGAGGGGGCCAAAAAAAAAAGAGGAAAAGATCTATGTCACTTAAATGCCTACATTTTATCTAAAATATAAGAGATGCCTGTTTTTTTTTTAATTTTTATATAGTTTTGTGATGTCTGTGAGCACGCACGCACAGAATAGCCAATTTTTAATAGCAAGTTGTTTAGGTTTATCTTCTAAAATTTTCTAATTGCCCAGATTTCCAACTTTCTTGATGTAGGCTCCTGTCTCAAATTGTTCATTTTGTAAGGTTTTTAACCAGATTTAAATATTTGCCAAGAGAAGTTTTATCTTAATTTTGGAACTAGTTAATGTGACAATAAATACCACTTCCTATCTTTTGTTGGTAGGCGTCAAACTAATGTTTTTCTTATGTATCAAACATACTTTAATAGAGGAATCTCTGGCCTAAAGGTGGGTTGCTATCTATAATTGATGATTCCAATGTTTTCTTTTTCACTGAAGTGATGTTGGTGCGCGCCCTTTTGACCGCTGATGTAGACCCAGATATTAAAATTTACAAAGTACTTTACGTTGTTTTGAAAAATTTTGTTACAGTCACCTATTTTGTTTCATAATGAAAAAAAAAAAAACTCAGCTTCATAATTTTGTTCGCTACAGCCTCATTCAAGTCAGCATAGACCGATTCCTTTCAACCACCACTTATTTATATATTTTCATTTTTTCTTTCTCTTTCCCATCGACCCCGTCGTTGCTCTTCTCTTAACTCTGACCACGACACAGAGTAATTCGCGGGTCAACCCCGACGTATATTTTTTTTTTAGGATTGACCTTTTGTAGATCTCTTTTGTTCGTACTCGCGATGAGTTTTTCTTGTGTTTAGATTTGAAAAACATTAGGGATCATTCGATGTCAGTGGATAGGGTATATTGATGATGGTGATATTGATATGAGGATTGTGACTCATGATCGCAGTCCTCTATGAGGACTAACTCAAAAATAAGGCATTTTTTTGAGAATTGTGATCTTGATCACAGTCCTAATAAAAAAGATTGCGATCATGACGCACTCCTCACAAAAAACTCAAAAATAAGGCATTTTGTGAGGTCGTAGTCCCCTACTATGACAACAGTCCTCATAAAGACTCAAGTATAAGATATTTTTTGTGAATACTGCAATTATGATCGCAGTCCTAATAAAAAGGATTGCGACCATGACGCACTCCTCACAAAAAACTCAAAAATAAGGCATTCTGTGAGGTTGTACTCCCCTACTATGACAACAAGCCTCATAAAGACTCAAGTATAAGATATTTTTTGTGAATACTGCAATCAGATCGCAGTCCTAATAAAAGGATTGCGTCATGGTCGAGATTGAATCTGAGCACTGTGATTGCATTTTTGTGAGGACTACGTGTCACAATCCTCATAAATATTGCATTTTGTGAGGATTGTTATCATGATTGCATTCCTAAAAAATAGAGTTGCAATCATTTTATGAGGACTGTGATCATAGTCGCAGGTCTCAGAAATACGGTATTTTTGTAAGAACTGTGATCATAGTCACAGTCCTTTATACTGCAATCATTTTGCGAGGACTGCGATTGAGAACTACGACTATGATGACAGTCCTCAGAAATTGGGCATTTTCGAAGCGGTCTATTTCTTTTAAGCGATTATTTAGGGACATTTTCGTCTTTCGCGGTTGATGAACGCTTCAGCGCTTGACACGTGGGTAAATATCCTTACTTTAAAAAAGAGGTGGCTGAAACGAATAAAATTATACGAGTGAGTTTTTCCTAATTATGATTTGACTTAGGTGGCTGAAACGAAATCCCCTTTTTTGTTTTTCTTTTTTTCTCTCCTTGTATTTCTAATTCTGGAACATCTAATGAAATTTTTTGGCAGTTAATTATAAATTCTTCATCTGCAAGAAAGGAGAAACAATGATCACAAATATTATATTTAGTTTAAGGACACTAAAGCCATTGGCAAAAAAACTGCGGAAGACAAGTACAAGGGAGACCTTTAATTATCTGCTCAAAACCCTTTTTGGTTAAAATCATAAGATTTTAATTTACTCCATAAATAAAGCTAATGGTCCTGTTCGGCTTCTTGAATTTCAAACTATTTTTTTATAAAAAGTTTTACCTCTCAAATTAAGTAATATTTTTTCTTTTAACTTTATTTACTTTTACTATCTAAAAACACTTTCTTAATTTACCCTCTACAAAAAAAACACTTTCTTAAAACAAATATAAAAATAGTAAGCACTGCATAGAGGCAAAAAAAGTGCAGGAATTTAAAGAAATTCAAAAAGAAGAATTATTTAAACTCATTTGAAAAAAAAATTAAAGGGCTCAGAAAAATATTTAAAATTCAAGGGGCCAAAAACATTTCTACCAAAATTAATTAGTGCTTACGTACGATGCTACCAATTAAATGAACAGATTCAATGAAGCGTATAAAGAAGCGGTGGGCAACAACTTCCAACAGCCCCCCGTGATGATATCATTGCACATGAATGAAATTTGAACAGCTTGTCAAAAATAAGAACCCACTATTTATTTTTTATTATTATTTATTTATTTATTTGTGAGCTTGCCCACTTCCTTTTTCTCCTTTTTATTATTTGTGCATTGAGCCAAGCACCAAAGGCAGCCCCTTTTCAAACGAGTTCTTTAGATTGCTGCATGCTCTCTTCACTCTCTCTTCTGCTGCACTTGAGACCCTTTTGTCCAATACACTCCTTCTCCACTCTAAAGGTATATGATTCTTCTCTCAAATTTCATACTTTGGTTAGAATTTTCTTGTTATTGTTAGTGGGTAGTAGCATAAGAATACTGTAATGGAAGATTACATGTTTTTATATGTTGATCTTTGTGATTGACTTTATATTGTGAAAGGCAGAATATTTTTTTTTTTCCTTGGCAAATATGAAATTGAGGGTCCTTTTGATTGGGTTGTTGGTGATTTACTCTCTGATTCATCATTTCTCCCCACTTATTGGGCCAAATTCTTGGGGTTTTGTTTTGTGGGTATCTTGATGCCTTCTTCATTTACCAATTGGGCATGAGATCATGTTATTGTTTAGGGTATTTAAGTTTCTAATCTAAATAGTTTTAAGTTCACGTGTATCCTTGTTGTCCTAAAAATTCAGAAGATTTTTCTCCCTTATAAAGCTGGTTGTGATGAATGGGTACTTGGGACTGTCAAAATTGATGAGGCCTGCTTTAATATGAAGAGCATAGAGCCATTGTGTGTTTCAAAAGGGTTTCAGACTTTGGATTGGAAGTGTGTGACCTAAGTAAATGAGTTGGAAAGGGTGAAGAAAATTGGACCTAGAACTTGTATTTATCAATGTGATAAAGGATATGATGATGCTCATTCTCGAGAGCAGTGGGTTTGATTCTGAAAATAGGCTTTTAGCACAAGAGGAAGACTTTGCTTTTGGATATTGTTTCAGATATTGAAATTTAATTATGCAGGGAGAACCCCATGTTATATGTAGTGTTGCTCGTGAAGGTAGGTTTGTGCATTTAAATTCTATGTATGGCACAAGAAACCAGGAAAAAGTTTTCACCTTGATTGCTAGCTTAGTGAACCAAGAAGCCATTTGGAGGTTTTGGCATGAAAAGCATGAAAGCTAACACCTAAGCACTTCAGTAGAATTATTCATTTGATCTTTTGAGAATTCTAATTTGTTCTGTATTTGTTTGTTCCTTGATAAGGTCCGGCCATTGGTTTTGCCGTTATCTAGATTGCTGATTGACCTTTTTGAAAGGACATGTGACCACAATGACCAAATTGTTGGTTTCCTGAACCTAGCGCACTAGTGCAATTCCTTGATATCATGAAAGATTATTCTGCCTCGTCAAATTTATGGATGCAACTACTTTAGCCACTCTTTTAAGATAATTTTGTCACATCCCAATGGATGCTACCTCTGAGCCCATTCTTTCATGATTTTTTGAGAAAATTTGGATCATACATGTCAAATTCCCCTCTTTAACCACACAGCTCAACCGCAAACCTGATGCCTCAATCTCAATGATAGCAAGTCAGACAAAGATAGATCGTAGTCACAAGATTTGGGTGTTCTAAGACGGGCCAAACAATCCCACATTATACTGAATTTGGGGCGTTATAGGCTAGATTTAGCATCTGACAATCTCTCAAACTTGGACCAAAATCGACTGCCTTGTGGCCTCAGTACTTTCAAGTATATCTCAAATCGCCAAATCTTCCGTCACACAGCCTGGCCAACCATTCCATGACCTGATCCAACCACTAAGTCTTGAGATCCAATGGTCTCCATCCCAAAGCATTCCCTCATGTTTCTGATCCTTGTTATGGTTGATCAGTGATCCTCATGCTACATCAAAAGGTTTTTGCCAATCTGGGCCAGCGCTATTGGCTGACCACAACCTCCCGACCAAGAGTGAAGCCTCCCTTGCAGTGGTGGCGGTGGAACCTTCTGGTGCTTGAAGGCTGTCGATCCATCATGTATCAAAGTACCGGAGGCAGTGTGATCGAAGGGAAAAGAGAAGTAGCTAAAAAGAAGGTTAACATGCAACTTGGTACAGGTCAGGTGATTGACCAGTTGACCACACATGTTCCCTGTTTAGATTACTGTTCATAAACCGCTAGTTTGGACAAGTTGACTCTCCAATTTCCTATCAATCTTAATTTAGGTCTAAATTAAACTTAAAATTTTATAGATTTGGCTGAATCTTTAAATATGCGGATGAATATGAGTACTTAAGATTTTCTAACATGTTAGAGATGTTTAAGAGGCTATAAGTATGATGCTTCAAGAGTTTTATGGGATGTACAAAGTCGTTCTCAACCCCTTGGTTCTCCTTTCTTTTTGGTGTGTGGTCTCTTGTAGGCATGGTTCAAAGACTCGGCCAAGTCGGAGACGAGTCGGCCGAGTCGTATCCTTCTCGGCTCGCTCCGAGACGAGTCCGAGTCACGAGTCGGTCGACTCAATTCAGAGGAGACCGACTCGGCCGAGAATTGGAGTTGACTCGGGCGACTCGGCCGATTCACGGCTAAATCAGTCGTGAATCGGCTGAGTCGACCGAGTCGACTCCGATTCTCGGCCGAGTCGGCTCGAAACGTATATTCACCCGTGACGAACGGGTATAAAGAAAAAAAGGAAAAAAAAGAAACTTACCTCTCGCTCAGATCTGGAGATCGTCGCCGCTGTCCGATCGTCGCCGCTCAGATCTGGACTCCGCCATCGCCCGATCGCCGTCGGCCGCTCCTCCCCAGCTCCAGGTGATGTTCCTCCCTCTCTGTCTCTTTCCCTCTCCCTCCCTCTGTTTCTCTCTCTCCCCCTCCCTCTCTCACCCGCTCTCTCTCCCTCTCCTCTCTCCCCCCTCCATCTCTTGTCTCTCTCCGTCTCTTTCCCTCCCTCTCCCTCTGTTTCTCTCTCCCCCTCCCTCTCACCCGCTCTCTTTTTCTCCTTTCCATCTCCCGTCTCTCTCTGTCTCTTTTCCCCTCCCCATCCATCTCTCTCCCTGTTTCCGATCTCTCCCCCCTCTCCTCCCTCTGAGGTATAAGAGAAGCAGATGATGATGGTAGTGTAAACATGTGAGGGTTTTATCCAGTTTTACTAGTGATGATGGTGAAGATGGTGATGACAATGATGGCGGTGATGGCGGTCGTGGTGATGATAACAATAATGAGGGCAATAATAATGTTGATGGAGGAGCTTATAGTTTTGAAAGTCATATGGAAATATTGAGTTTGACATCAGGCCAACATTATGGTATGACATATGTCCATGACTACAGACCACAGCTTGAGAGATATATGAGCGCTAGTATCGATTTATCTACTTACCGCAGAGATGATTATGATGATGATTTTGTGCTTCATTGCAATTCAATATGAAAATAACTACATTAGCATGTATTTATGAATGTAGTTTGTGCAATTTACTATATTGTGCATGTATTTGATATACTTCTACCAACGACGCGTGTATTTATACTTTCGCTTTATGTTTAGTCTGTTAGGTGATATATTTTGGACATGTGATACATGAATGTGGATGTCTACATTTTTTTTAAGATTTGTCGTGATTTTTTCAGAATTTTTTGAGTTTTCTATGTAGCGTTTTGCGTGTATCGCCCGAGACCAATCCGAGTCGCCGAGACCGATCCGTCTCAGTGCCCGCCGAGTCGGCGACCGAGACCGCGACTGTGAACCATGCTTGTGATTAAAGATGGTCAATAGTGTTAGGCTGGGTTCCATTGGGACAGGAGCTACAGGGATGAAGGCTAGAACCAGATAATAGCTTGTTGTTAAGGGGGGATGCCATCCTTAACAAGTGATTGGAGCAAATGTTCTTCATTGTAATAGTTCTCTTGTATTGCCATGGTTTCTTAATGGGATTTCTTGTATTTAGTGAGTGTGAAGGCAGAGGGAAGGCGGTTCCTCAAACGAGGGTTCTCCTTTATTTATAGAGCTTAGGTACTTGATTATAGAAAAATCCTTATATTAATATTACATAAATAACTTTTGCTACTCAAATATGTTGTCTTAACTTGGATCATAAATGTCAATCATGTCCAGCCTTCTACAACACTTTAGTAAAGGTAGCACTTTAGTAGAAGTATCACCAAGCTGACAACTAGACGTAACAAACGAAGTGACTGTCTGATATTGCATCAAAATATCTCTGATAAAGTGTTAATGAACTTTAATATGATTTGTTCTCTCATCAAAAGGATTATTGGTAATGCACATAACTGTCCGTTGGTTTGTCGTAGAAGACATCTATCATGAAGAAAAGACTGAATCCACTACATTTTACAAGGAGTTTGACCATAGGCGAGAGGAGCATATCAGCACGAGGAGGCCACCAGTGCCCTCATCCCCCTTAAGGCGGCCGCTCTCCTCATTTCTATAGCTAGGGCTCAATGTCTATACTTCTTAGTAAAAATATGCCATTTATGATTTTTAAGGACACTAAACTTTAAGTATGCAGATAAGGATGCAAGATGATTTTCTAAAGGGTTGCTTCATCTGGCTTGGCAAAACGTCTAATAAAGTAGTGACTTCCTTTAGGGTCAAACATGCCTATGAAAATACGAACACTTAAACACAGGAGACATATCCCTTTCTTTCTGCGCATGGATACCCGATACTTGGATCATACGTGTCAAATACATCTTTTGGATATAAAGCTTAAAATCTGTTAAGTACTTGGGGCGTGTTTGGATATGTATCTCAGATTAATAAATCAAATCTGTTGAATGATGGGTTCGCCATTCAATATGATTTGTAAAGGCGTCAATGAATAAAGAACGATTATTAAAAAAAATATTATATGGCTTTAAAAATTACTTTAAAGAATATAACTTTGTTTAAATAAATAAACTTGTGTCTGTATCTATCGACTTAGCCCTGCCATTTTGCAGTTTTTCGAAGAATTTTAATATCACATTCCAAATCTATATCCTTTTGTATGCTGTATCCAGGTGAATAATAGGTTTTGTACAAATTCAGCCAGGATCATAAAAATAAGGCTTTGAGGTGTCTTGTGGGTAATGACAGCAATGGAGATGGTGGAGAAAAAAAGGTTACAATTCACACTTTCAATGCAGAGTGTAGAATCCAATATGAGATACCACCCTGAAACCGTAACTGTATGAGAATTTGTGGCATATCACCCTCAAAGCGTAACTGTATGAGAATATTTCTAGTTGTGGCACAAGGAAAGACTGATCAATTGGGATACTTCTTGATAGAAGGATAGCTGATGTGTTTTAGATGGTCATCTGTAGCCCTCCATGCATAAAAGAGAACTTTGGGATTGAGTGTGTGTTAATGTCAAACGGGTTAATGCCAAAGTTAGCATGATTCCCGAAGTATCTAGTCAGTGGACTTGGGAGTATAACAAGCAGCTATTTACACTTCCAAAAATAGCATCTCTTTCATTAGATGGGAAGACCATGATACTTTAAACAGCCAAACTTCCATTGGTTTAGTGAAGTAGGTTAGATGCGGACCATTACTTGTTGGGGATAATGGGCAGAATTTTTTTTTTCTCTCCTCCTCCTCCTTTTGGTACAAGAATTAGCTTATCTGACCCTCCTCGATTTTTCACTCCCAATACCATTGGCCTTAAAAATAATTGGTGAATTTGGCATGAACCTTCAAAATCTTGTCTAAGAAATTCTTGAGCTGATCTTCAACTAGAGATCTCCCATACAGTCAAGGATCTGAGAACAGAATATGTAATTGAGCCAATATAGTAGAAGATAAATTATCCGTTTTGCACCCCTTCTTGTTCTCTATTAGTTTGTTAGTCCATACTCAAACTGCAAGTGTTGTCATTCTTGTAGAACGCCACCCAAATGGCTCGATCAGCACTGGATGAGATGACAGAGACCGGTGCTTTCAACCGCACACCATCAACCTTCCGCAATTTTATTTCGAAAGATATGGCATCTCAATTTCCTGCAGAATCTGGAAGATATCATCTGTATATATCATATGCATGCCCTTGGGCATCCAGATGTCTATCCTTCATCAAGCTCAAGGGCCTTGACAAGGCAATCTCTTACACGGTAGAACTCTCCTTAAGCTTGTCATCTATCTCTTTTGTTGCAAATAATATCTTAAATATGGTATAATATGTTTGGCAGTCAGTCAAACCAAAGTGGGAGAGGACCAAAGAGACTGATGAACATTTTGGATGGGTCTTTCCTGTTTCTAGCACTGAAGAACCTGGGGCTGATCCTGATCCTCTGAACGAAACTAAAAGTATCAGGGAGCTATATGAGCTTGCTAGTTCAAATTATTCTGGAAAATTCACTGTTCCGGTCTGTATCTTTTTCTTTCTTTCTTTTTCTTTTTTTGGTTTACATGTCCAAGCTCATTATTCTAGGAAATACACTTTTCCTGTGTAGCTTATTTTTTTGTTTGTATGTCCAAGGTTTTACCATTCCTTTGTACTTTTTACCAAATGTTTCTATTGTAACACTGTACATGGCAGGTTCTATGGGATAAAAAACTGAAGACAATTGTGAACAATGAGAGTGCAGAAATAACGCGCATGCTTAACAGTGAATTTAATGAAATAGCAGAGAATGCTGATTTGGACTTATACCCCTCTCACATGCAAAAAATGATTGATGATGTGAATGAATGGGTTTATGATGCAATAAACAATGGTGTTTATAAGTGTGGTTTTGCTAAGAAACAAGGGCCTTACGATGAGGTGATTGATTAGCTGTAGTGACATAGAATTCAAAGTTTATGATTACTATCTAGCATGTATATAACTTTGTTTACCTTGCTAAGAATGATGTATCTTGCCTGATACGTTACATGCAGGCTGTAGCTAAGTTGTATCAAGCTCTGGACAGATGTGAGGAAATACTAGCCAAGCAGAGGTTTATCTGTGGGAATGTACTGACAGAAGCTGATATCCGTTTGTTTGTAACTCTTATAAGGTTTGATGAGGTATGGTTCTCTATTAAGTTTATCATTATCCAGCGATTTTCTAAATCCTGAATAATAAATACCGTACTAACGGGAGCTCCCCACCAACACCCCACCCCCCCCCCCCCCCCTCCTGCTTGCAATTAGTAACATAAAGTAATTTCTAACACATGCAACTTCTACTTGCTAAAATTCAAAGCCCTTGACATTTGCAATTCCCAACTGATATTTCGTAGTGAAAGTCCATCCCTTTCACAAGGGAAAGATTGGTTCTTCGCAACTCAACTCTAACTTGCCCCATATTTTTTATGTTCTACTACCTAGTACCTCCATGGCTGGGTGATTTAGCATATTGATCAAATTAGGGAGGCGTTCTCTCTTAGAAAAGAAAAAGGGAGGTGTGTGGGGATTTTTCTTCTCTTGTTAAATAACTAGCGGGCTTAGTAAGGCAGTTGGCTACCTGGAGTATGTAATCTTTTTCCAGTTCATCTCTCTACTTGCCAAATGGTAGTGGCTGCTATTGCCTGATTACAAAACTCCTTGGGCTAAGCTTGTTTGTCCTAATTACTATAGGCGGGGACAGTATCAGGACGTACCCAACTTTCTGCGGCCACATTTTGCCTTTTTGGTGGAGTGTCCTCATAAGCGACCCGTGCTTTACTCAGCAATGAGTTGATAGTAGGAAAACACAAAACACTTTGGTTTAGACCATTCAGTGGTAGCCCGGAATTTGGCTCCATTGTTGTTCCCTTGTCCATTTTCTCTTTTGCCTCTGATCCGGCAGCTCGCCTCCCTTCCCAGTCTAAGGTGATTAAAGGTAATTGAGTTTGAACTCAAAAATCCGGGAGATGTATTTCTCCCAACTTTTTCCCTCATTACACCAATTGCTGGCATTGCTCAACCTCCACAAGTGGATGAATAGGACAAATCACAGGTGCTCGAAGCTAAAAAATGATAAGTTCTTGTATAGTTCACTCTATAATCTCGTCAACAACTCCACTCCTATCCCTCATCTCCACAGCATATGGACTGCCCCTGCTCTTCTCCATCAAAGTTAAATATCTTACTATGGTTAGCCTACCTAGATAGGCTTTTCACTATAAAACAACCGGATCAAGTGTAATTGGCCTCTCAGCCAAAATTGTCTCTTCTGTGGTGCTGATCAACAGATGGCAGGTCATGTTTTCACTCAATGCAACTTATCCCTTAGAAGTTTGGTCCTCCATCAAACTCTGTTTTTGCTCGTCCCAGCCTTTTCCAATGTTAACTCCAGCTCATCTGTTTGAGCATTGGATTTTCTGGTGGAAACAGCATATCACACTCTCTTTCTAAACAGCTAGGTTTCTTATCCTAAGGTACTTACTGGTCGATTCAGCAAGAACACAACAGACTATTCCGCAACTGAGCTTCCCAGCCTTCTTCTTTCTGATCGTCTTCGCTAGAAACCTGCTTTACTCCCCTTTTAATATTTACTTATGCTGAAACTTCACTCTCAAATTCTAGCTATCTGACCTTCGTTGCATTAATGAGTATTTCAATAATATTATTGTGCAAAATTCACTGGCTCAACTTTCAATCATGCACATAGTAGGAATGATTGTCTTGTCCTTCATAGACTTGTGAGCTAATTATTATGGTATTGCAGGTCTATGCTGTTTATTTCAAGTGCAACAAGAAGCTCTTGCGTGAATATCCAAATCTGTTTAATTACACCAAAGACATATACCAAATTCCAGGCATGAGCAGCACGGTCCACATGGATCACACAAAGAAGCACTACTATGGAAGCCATCCTACCGTCAACCCATATGGAATTGTCCCCATCGGTTCCAATACAGACTTCTCTTCTCCTCATGACCGAGAAAGATTTGGCCAGTAGAACTTTTGTGCTTATCAGGGCATTGTGCTGTTCGTTTCTTTCTAGTGAGTGCATAATATGTATGTGCTTATTACTCTGATGTTCGTTGTGTAATGTATCCTATACATGCTCTCAGCTTTCTTGTTGAGTTAAATAAAACCTCTGTTTAATTTCTTGAAATATGAGTCTTCAACTTCTTGTGTTTCAGATATCAGGCTGGCACTTATGATTCAAAGTTCCTGGATTGTTGTATCCAATATTGTGAAATTGTCTATGTAAATTTGCATCTTCAGGTCGCTCCTTGCAGAAGGCTTATTGCTTGCCATTTTTAGGTGGGATGTGTGCGTGCACGCACGCTGCACATCTTTCTTCTCTCTCTGATCATAAAACACTCGGGAGGCAAATACTGAAATGGTTACACTGAGTAGAGCCATCACAAACTGTACTAACTTCCAGTGTAATTTTTATGGGCCAGCTACAATTCCCTAGAGAATCTAGAGATTTGCTAGTGATCAACCATATTCCACCAAATACGATGATTTCAATACATTGTCATTACTAAAATCTTTCATATATCACCCTATTGTGCCATCTTCAATCTGTACTAGGGAAAACTCTGAAGCAAGCATACCATAGCAGCAGGAAGAAATAGAACCAACAATCCAAATTTTGTTGATCAAATTTGAATTAGTCCTCTGATATCACCACAGCTGAAACTGCCACTTAATCTCACTGTCACACCACCAAATCTGATTAACACTGCAACCAAAGCTCAAACTAATTCCCTGAATTGGTGCTGCTACATTCTCAGTGAGCATATCACGCATAAGCATAGCGACCAAAACCTACAAACAGGATCAACATTGCATGGATTTTTGCACAATAAGAAACCAAAATCAAATTTTTTTCGAGGGAATGTTACTTGGGTTGGTTGTGACAATGAGAGCAGAGTTCTTAAAGTTACAGTGCCAGTAGTTCCTTCCTCTAGCCTTGTAGCAGAGGTTCATCATGATGGAAGCGTGCGAGATGAGGGTATCAGGGTAGAAGCAAGGGCAGCCCTTCTGCAACACACTGCAGTCCACCTGAGAGCAGGCGTAGTTGATGTTGCCAAGAAGAGTTGCTTCGTCCGTCCAAGGCTTGACAACACACCAAGTTTTCTGCAATAACATGAGAAAATGTTTGTTCTGTAATATATTTAATGTTCCTTTTTCTTTTAGTACCCGTCCCTCAGTTGATGTTAGAGTTGCCCCTGTCAAAGAAAATAAGTGGAGATGAGTAACTGAAAAAAAGACAACTGTAAATTTTAGATATGAAGAGAGTGATCACATCAGAATAGATGCATAAGTTTAGGCTTATACAGTGTCTAGAATCATATGGTGAGAAAAAATAGTTGGGTAATTTCTATGACAGGCATGCCTTCTAGTGAAATGAGATGCAAATTTATGCAAATCAATGACTACCCATTTCAGGTTAAATGCCAGTTTCTGAAGGGAGCAAGAGTTACATTTCAGTATGCAAAGAAGAGAAAAGTGAAATGTAAAGGAGAAATCGGCAATCTGAGGTGAAAAGAAGCAGGATGACTGCGGCTGAGATGAGTGAAAGAGATGTTGAGATTCATATGGTGAGAACATTTTAGAGTTCAGTAATTTCTATGGAAGGTTTGCCTTCTAGTGAAAGGAGATGCAACATCTATGCAAATCAATGAATACCCAATTCAGTTAAACTTCCGAATTCTGAAGGGAAACTAATTAAATTTCAGTATTCACAGAAGGAAAGAAGTAAGATATCTTGAAGGCAAAATCAGCAACAGGAGGTGAAAATAAGCAGGATTAGGATTAGTGCAGCTGAGATGAGAAAGAAATGCTGAGATTCCTATGGTGAGAAAAATTAAAGTGTCAGTGATTTCTATGAATGATTTGCCTTCTAATGAAATGAGATGGAACATTTATCAAATCAATGAGCACCCATATTTCAGCTTAAATGCCAGAGTTACAATATTTCAGTATGCAACGAAGAAAGAAGGGAAATGTAAAGGCGAAATCGGCATCCCGAGGTGAAGAGAAGCAGGATGAGTGCAACAAAGACGAGGGAAAGAGATGGGAATGCTTCAGCTCCTCCTGCCATTCTTCTAACTGTTAGTAATTGGAGTGCCTCATATTCATTGGAGAAGAATTCAGGTTCTGGTATTTTTTAAATGTGAATTTGTTTTCTATTTTGGTTTAGATACGGGTTTACTATTTCTCTGAGGCGGTGCTGATTTGGTTATTAGAGTTTGCGCTGGATTAAAATCATCTTAGGTGCTTATATAAACTCCTTGGGAATGACCTTTTGAAGATGTGTCAAGAATTCAAGAGAATTTCAGATTTCTACCATTGAGAATTGTGAGAGAGAAATCTTCTTATAACTCTTATATTTTCTTCTCTATTTTCAATAAAGATTTCTCCTCTCCTCCCCGTGGACATAGGCACATTACCAAACTACGTTAAATCTGAATTTTTTGATTGTTTGGTGATTATAGTTTCAATTGCTTGCTAGTGGTAGATCTTCTACGCTTCCGCTTCCGCTGCCGAGTCTTCAACTCGGTGTTTCTCTGTTATTTCATCGGTGATAGATCTTTAACAATTGATATCAGAGCGATGACTAGCAAGACGATCACGATAACCAAGTTCGAGGTGAAGAAATTTGACGGAAAGTCCAACTTTCTGTTGTGAAAAATGTGCGTAACATCGTTGCTCGTGAAGGAGGGCACACACAAGGCCCTACTTGGCATTTAGAAGAAGCCATCGAAGATGGAGGATGATAAGTTGAACGACATCGACTTTCGCGCAAAGGTGACGATCATACTGTGCCTATCAGATGAGGTCCTCTACAACGTGATGAACGAGGAGACAACTGCTGATCTTTGGTGTAGATTGGAGAGCCTTTACATTACGAAGAGTTTGTGAAACAAGCTCTTTATGAAGAAGTAGTTACAAAGCCTTCAGATAAAGGAAGGTATGCCTATTTTACAATATCTCAATACTTTTAATAATTTTAAGTAACTTGTTAGCTCTAGAGATTAAGTTAGAGGAAGAAGACAAAGCTCTTATATTACTCTCTTCTCTTCCATTAAATTATGACCATTTGGCAACCACCATCATGTATAGTAAAGAAACTTTAGAGTTAGAAGATGTCAGACAGATGTTTCAGAATAACGAGCTGATGAAGAAGACAGATTTTACAGAGGAGGCCTCAGAATTGTTTGTCAAGGGCCAAAGGAGAAGATCAAAGAATAGGGTACACAAAAAGGATCCAGAAGTTTCTAACAGTTTCTCTTACTACTTTTGCAAGAAACCAGGGCACGCCAAGAAAAATTGAATGAAATACAAGGAGATGCTGAAGAGGAAAGGTGGCAAAGATTCTAATGGGGTTAGTACCAGTGAAAAGTCAGATCAAGCCGGGATGTCGAAGAAGCAATTGAGGATTCATGTGATGTCTTGATGGCTGAGTTAAGAGAAGGTAAATACTCAGATGCTTGGTTACTTGACTCGGGGTCCACATTTCACATGTGCCCAAAAAAGGAGTGGTTCAGTACTTTCAAGCCTTATGATGGAGGCTCTGTCTTGATGGAAAATGACGCCGTGTGTAAGACTGTTGGCATCGGCAACATCTGTATGAGGATGTTTGATGGACAGGCTCGAACCATCACGAATGTTCGACACGTTTCGGATTTAAAGAAGAATCTTCTCTCATTGGGAGCTTTGGAAGCTTGATGATACAAGTTTTCTGGTGTAGATGGAGGAATCAAAATTACTAAAGGCTCCATGACGATTCTCAAAGGAGAACGGATAACAAACTTATACAAGTTGATAGGAAGCATTATTGTTGGTGATGCTTCAGCAGTAAAAGAGAAGGATAATACTACAAGACTTTGGCACATGCGTCTTGGACATATGAGCGAGAGAGGTCTTCAAGCCTTACACAAAAGGAGTACTCTAGCAGGTATCAAATATTGCAAACTTGATCTTTGTATTTGCATTATTGTAAGGCAACGTAAAGTAGCTTTCTCTACATCTCAGCACAAGATAAAGGTCTTGCTAGATTTCGCACACAGATGTGTGGGACCCTTCACCAGTAGCATCTATTGGGGGTGTTAGGTACTATGTTACTTTCATAAATGATTTTTCAAGTAAAGTTTGGGTATACTTCTTGAAGCAGAAATCAGAAATATTTCAGAAGTTCAAGGAGTGAAAAACTATAGTGAAAAATCAGACAGGACGAAAGGTGAAAGTCTTGAGGTCCAACAATAGCGAGTATACCTCCAAAAAATTCAAAGACTACTTAGCAAGTAAGGGAATCAAACACTAACTAAGTATTCCAAAGCGATCAAAACAGAACGGAGTAGCAGAGCGCATGAATTAGACACTTACAGAGTGTGCCCGCAGTATCAGATTACAGGCTAACATGTCAGAAGGATTTTGGGCAAAGGTGGTGAATCATGCGAGTTATCTGGTAAACATGTCACCATCAACAACTATTGATCTTCAGATCCCAGAAAAGATAGGGCGACGAGAGTTTGTGGAGTATTCAACCTTATGGATTTCGGTTGCCCATCGTATAGTTTGGTTGATAGTCAGAAAAGGATCAAACTGGAGTCCAAATTTAAGAAGTGTATCTTCATCGGGTTCACCAAAGGAGTCAAAGATTTCAGACTTTGGGATCCCGAGAAAAGGAGCGCATTTACCAGCAGAGATGTGATCTTTGATGAAGAATCAATATTGCAAGAAATCCTTTCAATCATTTCAATTTGCGAGTTTCCAGCCATGATAAGCCGATTAGGCTCTTGCCCCTAGTGTCAGACAGAGAAAACTTCAAACCAATAGCAATATTATGCCGATTTAAGCATTTACCTCTTCGGAAATTTCTTTATGCCGTTGACAATTACTGGCAATCTATGTTATGCTGATTCATCTCATCGGCAATTTCTCACCGATTTTGTAACGATCGGCTGAAAGAAATCCTTTCAATCATTTCTAGTGGATAGTTTCCAGCCTTTATATGTCGATTAGTCTCGTGCCCCCCCCACTGTTTAGAGGGAGAGAAGTTCAAACCAACAACAATATTATGCCAATTTAAGTATTTACCTCTTTGGCAATTTCTTTATGCCATTGGCACTCCTTGGCAATATATGTTGTGCCGATTCATCTTGTCAGCAATTTCTCACCGATTTTGTACACGACCCAAGGCAATGGTTCCCACCAGGCATGCCAATATGTTTGCCTCTTTATATAATTTCTGGAAATAATAATAAGCAGACAATAATATGCAGAAATTAAAGGCAAGCACACTGTTGGAGAGAGAGATTATTGCAGAGGATTTGACAATGGATTGCCGAGGGTCGTCGAGATGATCGCCAAGGAAGTCGACGATGAAAGGCGAAAGAGAACAGCAGCAGGAAATAGCAGCAGCAGCAGAAAACAGGCTGGTCGGTCGACCGGCCCGGTCGACCGACATGCACAGCGTGCACAGGATCAGAAGGCGGTCGACCGACCGGTCGACCGCAGTCCCTGACTGTAAGTGCCCAACTCTCTGTTGGGCACCCGGTCGGCCGCCCGGTCGGCCGGTAGAACCTGACTGTAAGTGCCCAACTCTCTGTTGGGCACCCAGTCGACCGACCAGTCGACTGGTGGAAGAGGTCGGTCGACCGCCCGGTCGACCGACAGTCGGGTTTGGGTGAAAATCTGCTGTTTCAGAAATCTGTGTATTTAAGGCTGTTGTTTAATTCTTGGGTTAAGTGCCTATGAAAAGGGTTTTGCTGGAGCTCTCTTGCATTCAAAGAGGCTATTAGCAATTGTAAACATCTTCCTAGTAATTAATCTCTCCATTGGATTGCCCCGAGGACGTACGCGTTGAGGCCGAACCTCGTTAAATCGTGTGTTTGAGATTGTGTGTTCTTCTTTTGTCATTTGGGTGTTCTTTGTGCTTGGAGATTTGTGAGAATCTCTGTTGGTTGTT
This sequence comes from Agave tequilana, assembly GCA_038442645.1. Taxonomy (NCBI): domain Eukaryota; kingdom Viridiplantae; phylum Streptophyta; class Magnoliopsida; order Asparagales; family Asparagaceae; genus Agave; species Agave tequilana. The sequence continues at coordinate 58,367 of JAVJIF010021715.1, forward strand.
GTCACCGGCGCACAACAAGTGGTATCAGAGCTTTCAGGTTGCGCTTGGGATTTCTGAGGATTCGAAGGGCTCGAGATCTGATCCGGTGGAGATCGTGTGTCGATCTCAGATCAGAGGTATTGGTGTTCGAGGAGATCGTGTGTCGATCTCAGAAGGACGCAATGAGGGCTCGTTGAATCTGTGGTGGAGTAGATCCGGTGAGAAACTCAATCTAGGGTTTCAAGGGACATGTAAAAATCCAATTTTTATCTGAGTAGAGATCTATTTCCAGTTGGTTGTTCTTCAGCATAGATAGAGGATCAGAGAAATCTCAATGACAGAAGAAATTGCATCTGTTAAGACAATGAACTCTCACCCAAGGATTGAAGTTGTTAAGTTCAATGGTACTAATAACTTCGATATGTGGAGATGCGAGGTTATGGATGCGCTGAATGCATCGAACCTCGAAGACACTCTCCTATTGGAGAGGAAGAAGAGCACGACCACTGATGAAGAGTGGGCGAAGATGAACAGGTTGGCATGTGGCTTGATACGTTCATGTTTGTCGCAAGACATAAAATACCTTGCACAACATGAGACGTCGGCGAAGAAACTGTGGGAAACCCTTGCGAAGAAATACCTGACTAAAAGTGTTGAGTCCAGGTTGCAGCTTAAGAGTAACCTGTATCAGTTTCGGATGAAGAAGGGGAGCACAGTGAATGAGCACATCAACTGATACACGAAGCTTCTTACAGACTTGGTAAACGTGGATGTCACGATAGAAGAGGAAGATAAGGCGATCATCTTTCTGAACTCACTCCCGGCTGAGGAGTATGAGACATTCACTATGACCTTCATCAATGGAAGGCAGATCTTGGATTATGATGAGGTGTCGTCTGCACTGACTAGTTATGAGACGAGGAAGAAGGAGAGACATCCTTCTAGGTCAAGCTCATCAGCGGAGGCACTGGAAGTAAGAGGCATAAGTTCATCGAGGAAGGGCAAGGAGGTTAGAGGAAGATCTAAGTCCAGGCCGGGTTTCAGAAATCTGAAAAGGAATCAGTGTGCCTTGTGCAAGGAACTAGGACACTGGAAAGCAGAATGTCCGAAGGCCAAAGGTAAGAAGGTGGAGTCAAAGACCGAGGCGAATCTCGCACAGGCGGATGGATCGGATGATGACTCTTCAGTGTTCTCTCTCTCGGTTACTACCCCTACTATTAGTAACTCAGATAGTGCTGAGTGGATCTTGAATAGCGGAGCCACCTATCATGTGTGCTCGAACAGGGCCTGGTTCTCTAGCTTTAAAAAGCTGGATGGATGTTACACGGTCATGGGGGATGACCATCCGTGTAATATAGAAGGGATGGGTACAGTTCGCATCAAGATGGATGATGGGATAGTTCGAGAGTTGAAGGAGGTGAGGTATGTACCTCATCTCAAAAGGAATCTTATCTCAGTTGGCATTTGGAAGCATCGGGCATGGTGATATCTGTTCGAGATGGCGATCTCAGGATGATCAAGGGCTCGATGGTGGTGATGAAGGGCGTCCGCCAAGGCAACCTTTACTACTTGAAGGGTAGTACGATTACAGATCAGGTGGAGACTTCGAGTTCTTCAGATGTTGTTGGCCCGGATGTCTGGCAAGGAAAGGTCGGACAGGAAGAAGAAGAATCTTTGCGAGCTCCTGCAAAGAAGGAAATGGAAGGTGCTGCTACCTGCAAGTCGGAAAGTGGACACAGCGTTCTGGACAAGAAGAAGGTGAGATTCAGCACCAGTACTTACCACAATGAAGGTCTTCTTGATTGTGTTCACATGTGCATATGGGGACCTGCTAAGACGGTATCGCTTGGAGGTCACAGGTACTTTGTCTCATTTAATGATGGTTCATCTAGGCAGGTTTGGATATATCCCATGAGACAAAGGAGTGAAGCCCTAGATGTGTTGATGAAGTGGAGAGGAAAAATGGAGAAGCAGATAGGTAGGAAGATAAAGGAGCTTCATATTGGTAATGTTGGAAAGGACATATACCGGTTCCTACGATTTGGCCAGAACACAGGTATTGCAACTCACTTCACAACAGGTACAGATGGGTTGGCTAAGGAAGTAATCCGTTCCTTGCTGGAGGAGGTTCGGAGGTTGTTATCTAATGCAGGATTAGATAGGTCGTTTTGGGCTGAGGCGACTGAGTATGCTAGCCATCTCATGAATAGATCGACTGCGATTGGAGGTAAAGCTCCATTGGATATTTGGTCTAGGAAAGCTGCTCAAGATCATTGTTTGCTGCGGGAGTTTGGAAGTCCGGCCTACTTCAGTGCCAAGAATGGCAAGTTGAATCCGCGAGCAAAAAGGTTTGTCTATTTGGGCGTCAAAGGAAACAGCTACAGGTTGTGGGACCCCGAAGACAAGAAGATCGTGATGAGCAGGAATGTCACTTTTGGAGAGGCTTCAGTATTGAAGTCCACCGTCTCTCAGCAGGTGGAAAGGACGAAGACCAAGGAAGGATCGCAGCGGGTGGAGGTTGATGCTACTCCATCATCTTCAATTGGTTCGGCATCAAAGGAGACTTCATCGGAGGTGACACCGGGTGGAGTTCATGATACCAAGGGTGATACTGAACAGGTTGACGACATTGTTGAGGATGTCGAGTTATTTGCAGCCATTGGAACCAAGGTGAAACCACGGTCGTGGTTAAAGAAGCATGGATCTCAGGCTTGTGATATCGACAAGCTGAAGTTAAAGGCCGTTGCTCTCCATGATGGTTAGGAAGAGGTTCATATGACTCAGACAGACAGGTTCACTGCTGCAAATAGAGGTGCAAGTGCTTGAGCTTGATGAAGCTCATTAATGAACTACGGTTGGCTTGATCCTTTTGGGCAAAGGTACGTAGGCAGCCGTAAAGGCGCAGCCATTTGTGATGCAACTCTTATGGAGCTATTTGGGTTCTCGAGAAGCTATTTTGGATCTTCACGAAGAGGTGAAGAGTTGTGGCCGATGAAACTTCATGTAGAGGTGGAGAGGCTTCACGTAGAGGTGAAGTGTTATGGCCAGTTGGACTTCACGTAGAGGTGAGGTGTTGTGGTCTCGATGAACAGGTTAAATCTTCCGGAGAGAAGATGTTGAGCTTGCATAAGGAGTGATGTGCATCCAGTTGAAGCCGATGAATGTTTGGTGGGCTCTATGCAGACTTTATTGGACCGTCAGTGGAAGACAGGAAGACTAGATAGAGCTGGTCAGTGGAGAGTCAGTGTTGGCTCATGAGAAATCTTCGTGAGGTCGTGAAGTTGTGGAGTGGAAGCCACAGTTTGGTGATCTGCATGTATGGAAGTTCTCCTAAGGTGAAGTGCGAGGAAGGCATGTGCGATGTTTTCCAGGGATAGCTGAGCTAAAGATTCCAAGCCGAGATCGTGTGTCGATTTCGCCGAGATCGTGTGTCGATTTCGTCCGGTGCGCGCAAGCCGAGATCGTGTGTCGATTTCGCCGAGATCGTGTGTCGATTTCGCCAGGTGATAGACTGGGGTTCGTTGGAGTTCGGCTCAGATTTGGAGAATCTTCACCGAGGTGGAGAATTGTTGGAGAGAGAGATTATTGCAGAGGAATTTGACAATGGATTGCCGAGGGTCGTCGAGATGATCACCAAGGAAGTCGACGATGAAAGGGGAAAGAGAACAGCAGTAGGAAATAGCAGCAGCAGCAGAAAACAGGCTGGTCGGTCGACCGGCCCGGTCGATCGACATGCACAGCGTGCACAGGATCAGAAGGCGGTCGACCGACCGGTCGACCACAGTCCCTGACTGTAAGTGCCCAACTCTCTGTTGGGCACCCGGTCGGCCGCCCGGTCGACCGGTAGAACCTGACTGTAAGTGCCCAACTCTCTGTTGGGCACCCAGTTGACTGACCGGTCGACTGGTGGAAGAGGTCAGTCGACCGCCCGGTCGACCGACAGTCGGGTTTGGGTGAAAATCTGCTGTTTCGGAAATCTGTGTATTTAAGGTTGTTGTTTAATTCTAGGGTTAAGTGCCTGTGAAAAGGGTTTTGCTGGAGCTCTCTTGCATTCAAAGAGGCTATTAGCAATTGTAAACATCTTCCTAGTAATTAATCTCTCCATTGGATTGCCCCGAGGACGTAGGCGTTGAGGCCGAACCTCGTTAAATCGTGTGTTCGAGATTGTGTGTTCTTCTTTTGTCATTTGGGTGTTCTTTGTACTTGGAGATTTGTGAGATTCTCTGTTGGTTGTTGTCACCGGCGCACAACACACACAATATAAATGTTGGCAAGTTTGATCGCCAATAAAAGATTGCAATATGAGTACCCCAGTCAATCTAACCATAAAAAGCAAGTATGGGCTCTCCCATACAAGTCCATTGGATGGTACACATACAAATCTCAACATAGAACAATAGATACGTCACATGCTTCAATAAGGACATGGATACAAGAAGGAAGTGTGGAGAAGCTATCAAACTACCTGGAATAGAAGGCGGGAGGGTCCGGTAGCTCTACCAGAGTCTTGTGAAATAGAGTTGGGCTATAAAGAGGGCGCACTTGGAGTAGCTGCAACTGTCTGATGTCTACATTGAAACTACACCTATGAACTAACATAACTTAGATAAAAGCTATTGCAATGGGTTGATGTTTATAGAAGAGTCCCTTCTTTTTCATCTTCATATCTTTTGTAGCCTTTTAAGGGGTTCTCTAACTCCATTCTTGTAGTATTGTGTCACGTCACATGATAGATTTGTCTAGATTCATTGGATCTAGTTTATTGAGATCCAAAATTTTGATGAAATCTAGTTTGTTGAGATCCAAACTGTTTGTGCTTCAAATAAGGCAGAGATACTGCTGCCGAAACTACCTTCAACCACACATGCCACGTGTATTTTTCATGTGGCATTTAATTTAAATTTTTTTAAATTATGATGCAAACAATGCGCGTTCACACGAATCTAATGGTGGTGAAGTATGAGAACCAATAATGCAAACAGTTTAGCTGAATTTATGTGTATACATAGTACACTACATGTGCGCCCGCGCCCGCGCACACATCTGACATAGAAACTGCAATTTTATCTGAAAATATATGAATAGAGTTTGAGTCGGCAGTGATACTAAATTTCTTGTTTTAGTTCTGCGATGTGGTATTTGACTATCTCATGGGTTGGTGATTATATGCATGATACTTGGTTTTTGGGTCTGAGTCCTCTTTCTTGATCGCAGGTTCTACAACCGTTGCTTTGTATGTTGTATGCACGATACTTGATTCATTCCTTTCCTAATTGTGCTCAATTGAATATATTTCAACAAGCCGTGATGATTTAATTTTCAGATGGATGCAAAATTGCCAATGGATATATTTGAAAATGTCATACAACTTGCAGTAGAAGGATGCGAAGAAATAGCTCAGTGCATTCGAGAAGTAAGAAATGTCGCCCTTCCTTTTTGCTTGCTACATTCACCATCTTGCCTTGTCACCATTTCTTTTGCGATATCATTATATTGAAGAAGATACGTGTTTGAAACTTCGTCATGCATTTCTATTTGAAACGATGGCTGACCCGGATTCAACCAATCAAACACCTTGCCGGACTTTTATCCCTAATGCTGAAAAATTAGTATTTTCATCATCCTTCAATTATTTTTTTCTTAACCAAACAGTTTGTTTTATGTTTCACTATGGTGACCAGGTTCTCTTAGAGCGCACAGGCTATGGTGCTGTACTTTCCTTTATTATTTGTACTGGCAATTCTTTAGAGTTAGCCATCGTCTTAGTTAGGAAGGTTATTGTTGGGATTTTAAACTTGAGTTGACAAAGTTCTGGCATTATTATTATTATTGGAGGAATTTGATGTAGAGAACTTACGTTCAGTGTTGGCGTTGCCCCTGAATTTCCGTATTGCTACTCAAGTGGCGAATGCTTTCACAGGGAGCCTGGCAATGAGCAGTGTACATTAGGAGATATATCAAGCTACAGCGAGTTGCCATAGAACTTGCAGGTGACGGCAGTGTGCTCCCCGGGAGATGCAGCAAAAGCTATGTTTCTGTTTCTTTTCGGCCCATTCCCCGCAACATTGTTGTTCACAGTTGCACCAGGAAGAAGGAAAGGGGTGTGTGTGTGTCTGGTGGGTGTATGTGTGTATGTTCATGTAACCTTTTGTTTCACTTTCAAAGAAAAGAGTTCGGTTGTATAAAACAAGACTCTGTCCATTACATTGTATTCAGAGAACTTGGCTGTGACTTCGAAGTGCAGACTCTTGTTTAGTCCCTTAGTAACCTTGAACTGACCATCAAAATAACAGGCAATGATATGTTATGCAGAAATGTACACTTAAACAGAAGATTCATATTACCAAACATCCGCGCGCACGGGGGTGGGGTGGGGTTGGGGGGGGGGAGGGGGGGGGGGGTGGGGGGTTAAGTTTATATCGTTTTGTGATGTCTCTGCGTGCGCACGCGCAGAATAGCCAATTTTTAATAGCAAGTTGTCTAGATTTATCCTCTAAAATTTTCTGAACGCTCAGATTTTCAACTTTCTTGATGTAGGCTCCTGTCTCAAATTGTTCATTTTGTAAGGTTTTTATCCAGATTTAAATATTTACCAAGAGAAGTTTTATCTTAATTTAGACTAGTTAATGTGAGAAGTCATTTCTAAATAGAAAAAATAATTCCACTTCCTATCTTTTGTTGTTAGAGTCAAACTAATGTTTTCTTATGTATTAAACATACTTTAATAGAGGAATCTAGCCCAAAGGGTGGGTTGCTATCTATAATTGTATAATTGATGATTCCATGATTTCTTTTTCATTAAAATGATGCTGGTGCTCACCCATTTGACTACTGATGTAGACCCAAATATTAAAATTGACGAAGCACATTTTTTGTTTTGAAAATTTTGCTACAATTACCTACTTCGTTTTATAATGAAAAAAAATTCAGCTTCATAATTTTGTTCGCTATAGTCTCATTCACGTCAGCATAAACTGATTTCTTTCAACCACCCCTTCTTTATATATTTTCATCCTCTTTTTGACTCTTCCCTATCGCCCCCGTCGTTGCTCTCCCCTTAACTCTGACCCGGACACAGAGTAATTCGCGGATAGACCCCGACGCATATTTTTTTTTAGGATTGACCTTTTATAGATCTCTTTTGTTCGTGTTCACGATGAGTTTTTCTTGTGTTTAGATCTGAAAATATTAGGGATCATTTGATGTCAGTGGATGGGGTATGTTGATGATGGTGATGCTGATATGAGGATTGCGACTCATGATTGCAGTCCTCTGTGAGGGCTAACTCAGAAATAAGACATTTTTGTGAGAATTGTAGTCTTGATCACAGGCCAAATAAGAGGATTACGAACATGACGCACTCTTCACAAAAACTCAAAATAAGGCATTTTGTGAGGTCGCAGTCCCCTACCATGACAACAATCCTCATAAAAACTCAAATATATGACATTTTTGTGAATACTGCAATCATAATCGCAATCCTAATAAAGATCATGGTCGCAATCTTATAAACACTCAGAACATGACATTTTTGTGAGGATTGTGATTGAATTTTGTGAGGATCGCGTGTCACGATCCTCATAAATATTGCATTTTGTGAGGATTATTATCATAATTGCAATCCTAAAAAATAGGTTGCAATCATTTTTGTGAGGACCGTGATCATAGTCGCAGTCCTCAGAAATAAGACATTTTTGTGAGAATTGTGATCATAGTCACAGTCCTCTATACTGTGATCATTTTGGGAGGACTGCGATTGAGAACTGCGACTATGATCGCAGTCCTCAGAAATGGAAAATTTTCGAAGCGATCTGTTTTTTTAAGCGATTACTAGGGACATTTTCGTCATTCGCCGCTGATGAGCGGTTCAGCGCTTGACATGTGGGTAAATATCCTTACTTTAAAAAAGGAGGTGGTTGAAACGAATAAAATTATACGAATGAGTTTTTTCTAATTATGATTTGACTTAGGTGGCTGAAACGAAATCCCCTTTTTTGTTTTTCTTTTTTTTTTCTTTCTCTCCTTGTATTTCTAATTCTGGAACATCTAATGAAATTTTTTGGCAGTTAATTATAAATTGAGAAAACAATGATCACAAATATCATCTTTAGTTTAAGAACACTAAAGCCAATTCAAAGACCTTTAATTATCTGCTCAAACCCTTTTTGATTAAAATCATAAGATTTTAATTTACTCCAGAAATAAAGCTAATGGTCCTGTTCGGCTCCTTGAATTTCAAATTATTTCTTTATAAAAGTTATACCTCTCAAATTAAGTAATATTTGTCCTGCATTAGACTGTAAAAATTCACGAGTTAAATAATCAGGTAGAGAATTATCTTTGCCCTTTATATACTCAATATCAAAATCAAAAATAGACAATTCTGCTTGCCATCTAGCAAAAATCTGTTTGGAAGCTAAGTTTTTAACATCCTTTTCTATAATAGATTTAGCAGAACTACAATCAATTCTTAATAAGAATTTTCTGTTAAGCAGATCATCTTGAATTTATGTATACATTTTATTATGGTAAGAAGTTCTTTTTTAATCGTTGAATAATTATGTTGAGTTGGATTCTATTTACCCGAATGGAACCTAACTAGTTCCTCAAATTTTTTATTTGGGTTCAATTGTTTAAGAATTCCTCCAAAACCAATATTACTAGCATCAGTTTCTACTATTTTGAACCAGTCAGGGTTTGCAAGATGTAGATAAGGAAGATTCTTAACCTTTTGTTTTATTCGTTTTACTGATTCAGTATGTTTTTTAGACCAAGGTTTTGCATTTTTTCTTAGTCTATCATACAAGATTTTTGTATCTTTAGCTAGATCCTTATAATAGTTTGCTACATAATTTAATGAGCCTAAAAATCTTTGTAGTTGTTTTATATCAGTTATTTCATCTGGAAATTTAGAAGCGAATTCAATGCTTCTGTTTATTGGGATTATAGTCCCATCTACAATATTATGTCCTAAAAATCTTATTTCTTATTGAAATAGTTTTCATTTTAGGGGCGGATATTACCAGTCCATTTTTTATAATGAGATATTTAAATATATTTAGATGTTTAAAATGCTCATCTAGAGTATTAAAATATATCAAATATCATCGATGTAGGATAATATGAAGTTAGTATGATTCATGAATATATCATTCATTATATTTTAAAATTCTAATGGAGCATTTTTTAATCTAAAGGGCATTACATTCCATTCGTAATGGCCAAATGGGACAGTGAAAGCATTTTATATTTATCCTGCTCATTTATTTGTATTTGCCAATAGCCTGACTTTAAATCAAATTTAGAAAATATTTTAACATTTACTATTCGGTTTAATAAGTCTCTTTTATTGGGGATTGGATATCTGATCCATTTTAACACCTTATTAAGTGGTTTGTAGTTTATTACTAGTTTAGGTACTCCTCGTTCTTTTTCAGCTGCATTATTAACATAAAAGGCTGTGCAGCTCCAATGAGAATAAGATTTTCTAATTAGGTTTTTATTTAAGAGATCATTAATCTCTTTCTTACAAAGTTCTAAGTATTCTTTATTCATTTGGCAAGGTCGTGTCTTAGTGGGAATATTCCTTTCATTAAAGGATTCTTCATAGGGTAAAGAAACAATATGTTGTTTTTTTTCCCAAAGGCATTGGGTAGATTACTACAGGTTTGTGATTTAAAATTTTCTTCTACCTGTTTAATTTTTGTTTGAAGTTGGCAAGATTGCAATTGTCTTGTTATATTTGTTTTAACAATCTCTTCTTTAAGGAAATTGATTTGATTCTCCTTTAAATAGATTTCTTTGACTTCATTAAGAAGTTTGACTATAGGATTCGTTATGAATTCAAAGGTTACATTTTGACCTTTATAACAGGTAACTATACCGTTTCATCAATTTGTCAAATTGGCATGAGCTTTCCTAAGAAAGGAGTGCCTAGTATTACGTGCTGTGATATTTCCTTTACTATTAGGAAGTATAGAGGGATACAAACTTTATCTTTACAAATGTTTACATCAGTAACTTTATATGGTATAGTGAGTGCTTTGTTATTGGCAGTACTTAAAGTTTGCGTGGTGTGTTCGCAATACTTTAGGGGTATTAATCCTTCTTTTATACATTAAGATCAGCACCGCTATCAACAAGTGCTATTAAGTTTTGGATATAAAATTCATTATTGATGAGTAAATTGATCTTTATATACCATTTTTGGGTTATTATCAAGTCATTGTTTGTAGAAATTGATTTGCTTGGTTTGAGGATTCTTCATTATTTGAAGATTCTGGATTAGTTTTTTCTTCAAGGACTTCTTTATCTCGTTCTAATTTCGTTAGTCTGAAGTCTAGAGTCTCATTTTCTTTTCTTAAGTTTTATTTCTATTTTTAATGTATTTATTTCTTGATGTAGTTCTTGAATAGTTATTGGTTTCTTCTCTTTATTTCTGTATATTTCAAGAACTTCAGAAAGTCTGTAGACATTGTCTATTCTAGGTAATTTCTATTTTTCTTTCGTAGTAACTATTAATTCTATTATTTTATCTTTTATTGTTGTATCCATTTCATTGTTCATTACATAGTCAAGTAGATTTTTCTTTTCATCAGTAGTTAAGACATAAAGTCCATTCATTTCTACTATAGACTAGTAATAGTTTAATTGATCAAGGGTATAATATTGACCATTACATTTTTGATATTCTTCTTCTTCTTCAGAATTTTCTGAGGAAGAAGATTGGTCTTCTTCAGACGTAGAATTAATCATTATTTTTAATAATGTTCTTCTAAGACCTTTGTCTTCAATTTCTTCAATTTTCTTTTTAGTATAACATCTATTTGCATAATGGCCTAATTTGTCACATTTATAACATTTTATATTCTTTGGTTTAGTTTTTTCTTTATCTTTTCTATGAAATGGTTCTCTTTATTCTTTATTTCTCTTTTTATTATAAGCTTTGTATCTTTTTGTTGGCCCAGAGGCCTTCCTCTCTAGTTTTGATGATGATTAACTCATGTAGTTATGTTTACTAATATCTTGTATTTCTAGTCTCAGATCATTTAACAAGATATTAGTTGGTGATTAGCTTCAACAAAGGAGTTTAGAAGCTTTTCATGGTGATTCCGGTGCCCGAGCATCAAGTTCATACCTTTGCACTCGTGGATCACGCGTTTGGGATCAAGTCGGCTTGAAGATGAAAGATCATCAAGAAGACTTAGGTATCCTAATTTAGTTTAGTGTGTTTTAGATCCATGTGTAAAGATAAGTATAGTTGATATGCTCAAGTGCACAATACACACACGTTTCATGTTTTGGATTTTGGTTTTCATGGATAATAGATCAAAACAAGTTTAAATGGTTTATATGTATAGTAGATGTTTTCTATTTATACATGCATGCTTAAACTTCTTAAACAAACTTATTTTGACTATCCTATTCATGTTTTGGAAAAATCCAAGTTTGATAAAATACAAGTTTTGTTTTTGATAAAATTTGCAAGACTCAAAAATGAATTGATATGATTGATATATGTTTTGAAATTTTTATCGCTAGTTTGTGTTTCATATAAAATGTTAAAACAAGTTTTATGAAATTTTCAGAAAAGATAAAAGATTTTTATAATATTTTTTCCCAGTTTTTCTGACCTGTTCTGTGCCTGACAGGCTAGGACGTCGACCGTACGGTCGACCGAACCATAGGCCGGTCGACCCGTACGGTCGACCGACGTGCACAGAACCGTGCACGTCTGGCACTCTTTGGGACGGCCGACCGGGCGGTCGACCGTAACTGAGAGCAGAGCTCTCTGTTTATTTGGGTCGACCGGGCGGTCGACCGGGTTTGCCCAACGGTCATTTTTATGACCGTTGGCGGTCGACCGCCAGGCCTGTCAGGCTGCCACATCAGCCTAACGGCTAGTTTCAGGGTTTGGCCTATATAAACCCCATTTCTTTGGGATTTTGGCCAAGATTTCTAAGAGCAAAATTCCAGTTTTCTGAAGTGTTTATAAAAGATTTCAAAAGTGTTTTGGGCTTTAAAACTTCCAATCTTACTTGTGTTTTTAGGTTTTGGAAAAATCAAAGAAAATAGGAATTTGGGATATTTGTATTGGTTTTCATTCTCTATCTTTTACAAGAGTTTTCCCAAGTATTTTCTTTGAGTTCTTGTTTTCCAAACACCTAGTTTTCCCACACTTGAGCTATATCCTCTATCCTAATCTATTAGGATCTTTGTTTTGTGGAAAAGAGAAAAAGAGAAGTGTTTGAGGTTAAGCCTCCAAAAGTTGTAAACCCTCCTTGCTTTTGTTGTATCCCTCTTTGGTAGAGGTTGATCGGAGTGGTATTGGTTTGGATCCCTCTTCGGTAGAGGTGATTGTATTTGTTGTATTGGCTACGGGCCTTATCCCTCTTCGGTAGAGGTGGATTGTGATTGTATTGCCTCGGTGGCATTGAGAGAGGAGTTCGGTACTCCTATAGTGGATTAGAAATCCTTCTCGGTGAAGGCGGGGACGTAGAGCTAGAGGCTCGAACCTCGAACATATCATTGTGTTTGCGTTTGATCCATTATCTCTAAACTCTCTCTCTCTCTTATTTGTGTTGTGCATAGCATCATTCATATTGTCATATCATATTGCTTGTGTTGTGCCTTGCATATATTCATATTGCCTATTCATCTTATATGCTTGGTTGTTTGAGTGTGCCTCACTTGTACTTAACCACAAGAGCTTCATATAGCACCTCAACCCATATCTAGGGAATCAAGAGGAGTTAGTCCAGAGCCCTTCACGGGGAATTCGGCTACACTTGTGTGTTGTATTAAGTGTGTTGCAAATTAGTTTTAAGCTTCCGCATTTAGCGCATTTAGTTTATAGATTAGCCATATCACCTATTCACCCCCCCCCTCTAGGTGGTTTTCAATTGGTATCATAGCCTACGCTCCTGATACTTAGGCTTAACATCCTAGAGTGAGATCCTTTATTTAGCTAATCTATCATTTGCATTTGCACATTTGTTTGCTTACACTCATATAGTTTGCTCTCATGGATAGCCCTCCTATGTTTGATATTTCTAGACTTGAGATTTGGAAGGTTATGATGAGTTGCTATTTGAAGACCCTAGGTTTGCATGTCTTTCTTGCCGCTACCAAGAAATGCTATCTTGGTGACCGCAATCATATAGAGGCCAATGCACAAGCCCTTGAGGCCATTAGAAGCACGCTACCTAGAGATTATCTTTTACGTATTTCTAACATTGATTCCGCCTTTGCAGTGTGGAATTTGTTGACAACCACCACCTCCAAGCTTCAAATGCCAATCCAACCGGAGGAAGAATCTAGTGGAGAATCCGAGCCACAACAATGCCATATGATCCAAGGAAATGACTCCCTTGAGGTACAATCGGAACTCAACTAGATAGTTTTGATGCTAGTTCTTCATGTGATGAATATGTGGATGCTATGCTTTGAATGAAGAACTATCTATTGTTTGTGAAAAATTAATTGAAAATATAAGATTTTGAAAAAGAAAGTCTAGGCCTTAACAATGAAAATAAAAATTTGATTTCTAGACTTGACATTGTTTTGCACGAGAAAGATGAGATTTTGGATGAAAGGGATTCATTAAAATCTCAACTTGAACTTGCATTAAAGAAAACAAAATTTTAAATCTAAATGAATGTGAATCAATTTTGAAAAATAATAATATTTTGTCTTCAAAAATTGAATGTGTTTTAAGTGATAATGATTCTTTAAAAAGAGAAATTGATTTTGTTTCAAAAGAATTAGAAATTTGTTTAAATAAAATATCTATTGAAAAATGATATTGCTTCACATGTTTGCCATGCTAGGGTAGTATCACACACTTCACCTATTGCATGCCACACTTCTTCTTTAATTAATATGATATAAATATTTTGAAGAAGAGTGTAGATTGTTTGGGCTCCACTTTGAGCCAATGTGTAGTGGGACATACACGCTTGGAAACTTTGTTTCGAAAGAAACAAGTTCCATCTTTCATGCACACCCTCCACGGCATACACATGCTCCTCACGGACACCATCACACTATGTATGCTCATGTGTACACTTGTACACATTGTGGACGTAAGGGCCACCTTGCTAAATTTTGCTTTGATAGATTACATGTTTCAAATTTAGCAAATAAATTTGTTTGGGTTAGAGAAGGGACTAACCCCATGGACCCAACAAGATATGGGTACCAAAGACCACCCCTCGTATGTTTGATGTAGGTGTGGGCTCTCACATAACGTGAGAGTAGCCGTACCTTGGAGTGGATGCGTTCTGAGCTTCATGGAAATCATTTGGATGCATCACTTTCAGGAGAAGTTTGGTGGAGAGACCACCATGTTTTGGAGACAAGAAAAGTTGCCTTCTAGGTTTTGGTAACGATCCCTAACTCCTATTTATTGTTTACATGCTTTACATTTCATTGTTTATTCATGTTTTATTGTTTATGCATGTTTGTAGATTATTATGAAAATGCCATGATTATTAGACTCTTGACATGCATGTATAGCCTTTTTGAGACACCCATGTTTAATATGGACTATCATTTTGTGTTCTCACCATTTGTTTTAGCTATCATGTTTATCATAGCTCTAATAACATGTGAATTTACATAGTAATCGTGTTTATATTTATCATGTTGATTTTTATCTTGTTTTGATGCTTCATGATTTGATTACATGTTTAGATGTTAGTTTTCACTAAAACTAGGTATATACTTGTGCATATAGTGGGCCACAAATAAATCTATATATGTTTGTGCTTGAATGCTTATTTGTTCCCATTAGATGTACTAGTATAGTCTAGTTTTGATGATCTATGCATTTTAAACTTGTATTCCCATTTTTGAATTTGTTTTATGTTTATGAGTTTTCATTTCATGTATATGTTTATTTTGCCAAACTTTAAGATATACATGTATACCCTTTGAGTCATTTGCTTTTCATGCAAATCTATATATATGGACTCAATCGTGTTTAGGGATATGTATGTATACTTCTTGTGTTGTCAAAACATACATATACCTTGAAATGAAATTAGTTTTAATGAAATTTAGTTATTCATGTTTCATGTTTTTGTGTTTATGTTTAAACTTCATGTATATGTCTATCTTGTCCAAACTATTAGATATACATGTTTATCCTTTTGAGCCACGTGCCTTCATGCATATGTAATTTGTGGACTTTTCGTGTTTGGATATGTATGTATATTTTAGTTTGTACATGACATACATATGCCTTGAAGATTAAATAATTTTGGTTGTTTTTCATTGTTTAAGGAATAATTGAGCTTAATAAAAATTTTTCATGATTATGATATTCACACTTTATTTGTACACTCACTTTCTATATTTACTCATGTTTTGTTTTCATGAGTCATAATTATGCTTAATTGACTTGAGTGTTTTTGATATCATGTGGATTTCTTATTTCATGAAAAACTATTTTGTTTTATTCCTTACTTGAAGGATTTCGTACTAGTTAACAAGTTTTTCATTTAACTAGTTCGTATTCTTCATATGATAGATGTTTTCAAACATACTATATTTTCAAACCTATTTTTGAAAATCCCTACCATCTACGGGCGGATGGATGGGCGATCATGTTCATATATGCTTTACAATGAAAATCATTTAAAACTTGAACCATGATTGGGTGGTAGTTATATGATGTATACACTTGATTATTATTTCAATTGGTATCATTGAATTCTTTCAATTGGTATCAATTTTGATCTTTTTTGTATACTCATATATGTTTGTATATATGTATGTTCTCAATTTCAAATAGTATCAATTTCGATTGTTATTAATTTTTCATACATATATGTGTTTTGTTTATGCTATGGCTTGAGCTTCATCTTTGCTTCAATTGATTTAGTTTTCAATTGGTATTTCAATTCTAGTCTACGCATCATTTTTATGGTATTTCATAAAGGGGAGAAAATCTCGTATTTTATTTTTAAATTGGTATTTGTATTCCACTCCCTTACTTTATGATAGAAAATAAAATTTTCAATTGATAATAATTTCAATTGGTATCTTTATGCCTTATAGAATAATGTTTAATTTCAATTAATATCATATGTTTAAAATGAACAATTATTTCAATTGATATCAAGATGTTGTTTTCATTTTTTTTAATTGGTATCTAGAGGCATATCATGTTTATAGTCACCCCTTATTGACTTTATTTTTGTTTTAGACAAATAGGGGGAGATTAACAAAATAAGTTTTAGACAAAAAGGGGGAGATAGATTTTTACCCCTCTTTGACTTATATTTATTGTTTTGATTTTTTACCCCTTTGTTGATGATTGACAAAAAGGGGAGAAAGATTTTGAGTTTTATATATGCATACTTATGTTCTTGCATATATTAAGTTTAATATAGTTTAATGTTAATTGGTATCTAGAGCATGTTTTGTTTTGAACATTGCATTGGTATCTAGAGCCTCTTTATTGTCTATGCATATTTATGCATTCATGTTTAATATTCATTGCATTATTATGTTTATTTGTTTATGCATGAGTTAGGGGGAGCTTCTTTGAAGCTTAACTTTAATCCATGCATATATAACTCCATGAGTTTTGTCATCATCAAAAAGGGGGAGATTGTTGGCCCAGAGGCCTTCCTCTCTAGTTTTGATGATGATTAACTCATGTAGTTATGTTTACTAATAATCTTGTGTTTCTAGTCTCAGATCATTTAACAAGATATTAGCTGGTGATTAGCTTCAACAAGGAGTTTAGAAGTTTTTCATGGTGATTCCGGTGCCCGAGCATCAAATTCATACCTTTGCACTCGGTGGATCACGCGTTTGGGATCAAGTCGGCTTGAAGATGGAAGATCATCAAGAAGACTTAGGTATCCTAATTTAGTTTAGTGTGTTTTAGATCCATGTGTAAAGATAAGTATAGTTGATATGCTCAAGTGCACAATACACACACGTTTCATGTTTTGGATTTTGGTTTTCATGGATAATAGATCAAAACAAGTTTAAATGGTTTATATGTATAGTAGATGTTTTCTATTTATACATGCATGCTTAAACTTCTTAAACAAACTTATTTTGACTATCCTATTCATGTTTTGGAAAATCCAAGTTTGATAAAAATACAAGTTTTGTTTTTGATAAAATTTGCAAGACTCAAAAATGAATTGATATGATTGATATATGTCTTGAAATTTTTATCACTAGTTTGTGTTTCAATATAAAATGTTAAAACAAGTTTTATGGAATTTTCAGAAAAGATAAAAGATTTTTATAAATATTTTTTCCCAGTTTTTCTGACCTGTTCTGTGCCTGACAGGCTAGGACGGTCGACCGTACGGTCGACCGAACCATAGGCCGGTCGACCCGTACGGTCGAC
>JAVJIF010021716.1:0-28521 GCA_038442645.1 Agave tequilana
GGAGCTTCTGTGAAGCTTAACTTTAATCCATGCATATATAACTCCATGAGTTTTGTCATCATCAAAAGGAGGAGATTGTTGGCCCAAAGGCCCATCACTCTAGTTTTGATGATGATTAACTCATGTAGTTATAGTTACTAATAATCTTGTGATATTAGTTTTAGATATTTGATCAAGATATTAGTAGGTGATTAGCTTCAACAAAAGAGTTTTGGAGCTTTCACGTGTTGATTTAAGAGCTCGAGCGTCAAGATCGCATCAAGTAATCGGTTGGAGTCAAGCTCGGGGATCGTGTTTGGATCGAGTCATCTTGGAGACAAGAAGACTTTGGTTTGTATTTAGTTTAGTATGTTTAGATCTTGTGTAAAGATAGATAGTGTTGATATGCTCAAGTTCACATACATACACAAGTTTATTGGTTTTGGTTTCAGTTTAAACGGTTTTTGTCAAAAAACATAGATATATATATAAATATATATATATAATATATATATATATATATATATATATATATATATATAATATATATATCCTTTATGTATATTGGATTCTATCTATATGCATCATGCTTCAAAGTTGTTTCAATATCATGTTTTTGTATTTACATGAGTTTGGAGAAAATGGTTTTTCATTTCAAAGTTTGGTTTTTAGAAAATACGGTTTTCGTTTAAAGGCCAAATTTCAATATCAAAAAAATGGTTCAAATAGTTTGTAATATGTTTTATAATTTTAGTCACACATATTTGTATTTCAAAGATCTTAAAAGAACTTATTTTTGTGGAATTTATGTGATATTATGGAATCTAATTGAAGATAAAAAGACAAGTTTTTAATCCCTTAAAAATATTGAACTGGACTTCTGCCGGTCGACCAGATGGTTGATTAGTATCCAATATTGCATATTTTACATCATAACTCCCATGCATATTACAACTAAATATGTTATTTTCACTCCTCTTCTCTACATATTTGCAGGTACACACTTAATGGAGAGATATCCAAATAATCACTTAATTAACACTAATTAAGTGATTAATCCATGATTAAGATAAAGCCAAATTCAAATCCAGATCTAGAGAGATCCGCGCGCCAATTGGAGAATCCAAGTAGTCCACGTGGCTAACAACCTTGTAAATGATCTCAACAGAAAGATCCAGATCAACGGCCCAGATCGTGCCGCGATTTCCCGCCAAAACGCGGCAATCCTAGGGCTGTTGAGCCCGGATTTTGTGGCAACCACCTAGGCTCTCGAAGCTTGTCATTTTCTGCTATAAATACTCCACTCCACCTTCACCTGCGAGCTGAGACTGATCAGAGAAGAGAGAGAGATTAGTGAATAGATTTGTATTTTGCTAGGTTTTCTTTAGGATTTTTAGCTCTCTATGATCTTCTCCTCCCTAGATTTCATTGCAAGAGAGAGTTGTAAGAGAGAGAGAGCTTGTATCATCAAGAAGTGACACTTGGAGCTATACAAGGATTGATCCATTCTCTACTTCTCTTGAGCTTGATTCTAGTTTACTTGCTTTATTACTTGCTTTCTTTAATTCTTGCAATTTACTTCATGCTTTCTTGTATTTTTCTTATGGCTTGTTGTAGCTAAATTCTTCTCCATGTACTAGTTTACACTAGTCTTGCACTTCACTAACTCATGGGTGTTTGCTTAATTTCATCTTGCAAGTGTATGATCTTCTCTTCTCCGATGGTTAAACCACCATCTTGCAAGTGAGAAAGTAATTAGGTCAACACGCGAGACGAATCCTACGCTAATGGAGTGACAACATTAGGCACGCATTCGCTATCAAGGAGTCTAGTAAGTCTTGGCAAGCTAGCAAGGTAAGCTAGTCATGGATTGCTTTCTTTAAGTTTTCTTTCCTTTTCTTGTGAATACCACATCCACTTCTTGATTTCTTTTCCAACGATTTCCACCATGAACATAGCCATCCTTTCTTTTAGTTTCTTTACATTTGATTCACTAAGTTTATAAGCAAGAGAAGAATACTCGTTTGTTCACTTCACTACCACACGTAAAGCTTCCATCGCGAGCTCTCCCTGAGAATCGACTCGGTATAGTCCTATACTATAGCGGAGACAAGAAAGGGTACATCAAATACATCTTTATACATATAATAAGTACACCTTTTCCAGTCTAATCAACGGTCGACCGAGATAGAAGTCGGTCGACTGGTCGGTCGACCGACGTGCACAAACGTGCATGACAGTTTAGGCTGGTGGGACGGTCGATCGGGTCGGTCGACCGCCAGAGAGCTCTGCTCTCTGGAACTGGCCCCGGTCGACCGGCAGAGAGCAGCTGCTCTCTGTATCCAGTCCCGATTGATCGGGCGGTCGATCGGAGGCACAACGGTCATAAAAATGACCGTTGGCCGGTCGACCGGGCGGTCGATCGGAAGGGCATTTCAGACCTTTCCAGACTGCAACGGGCAGAATTTTTGAAGGCTATAAATATGCCTTCTCTTCAGTAGTTTTAGTTTTTAGAGAGCTATTTTTTTCATCTTTACAAGTGTTTAACATCAAGTTTTAAATAGTTTTTGGGCTTAAAGTTTTTATCTTTATTGTTTTTAAAGGGTTGAAAAATCAAAGAAAAATAGAGTCTTTGGGAATTGGTTTTTGATCTTCATTTCTATAGCTATTTAGAAGTTTTTTCAGAGTTTTTCTTTGTGTTTTGATTTTCAAACTCTTTATTTTCTCACACTTGAGCTATATCTATCCTATCTATTAGGATCTTGTTTTGGTGAGAAAATTAGTTTGTGGTTTGTTGAGACACCAAGTGTGGTAAATCACTTTGCTTTGAGTTGTGGGTATCCCTCTTGTGTAGAGGTGATTGTGAAGGAGTTTGTTTTGTTGGTATTCCTCTAACTGTAGAGGTGATTGTGGTTGTGTTTGGCTTTGTGCTTATCTCTCTATTGTGAGGTTGATTTTGTGTGACTTAGTGCCTTGCCCCTTGTGCAGAGGTTGTTGTTGTTTTGAGAGAGGAGTTGTGTACTCCAAAGGTTGTATTATCCAAATCCTCAATGGAAGTTCCCTGTGTGGGGATTCCTGTGTAGACAATATAGTGAAAATTCCTTGTG
Organism: Agave tequilana; assembly: GCA_038442645.1. Lineage (NCBI taxonomy): Eukaryota > Viridiplantae > Streptophyta > Magnoliopsida > Asparagales > Asparagaceae > Agave > Agave tequilana. The sequence goes on from JAVJIF010021716.1 coordinate 3,087, forward strand.
TGTGAAGGCGGGGACGTAGAGCAGTGGCTCGAATCTCGAAACATATCTTGGTGTTGAGTTTGATCCATATCTGTAAACTCTCTCTCTTATATTATACCTTGCATTATTTCATATTATTCATATCATACTTATATGCTTAGTATTGTTTGTGTGCATCACTTGTGTTGAACAAAGAGAGCTTTACATAGCACTCAACTCTTATTTAGAGGAATCTAGAGGAGATGGTCCAGAGCCTTTCACCGAGAATTCGGCTACACTCTTTGGTTACACTAAGTGTGTTGCAATTTGTTTTTAATTCCACATCATTTGTCATTAGATTAGCCATACGCATATTCACCCCCCCTCTAGGTGTACTTTCACATATATGGTTGGTCATGTTATACATAGCGGGTCAGAGTTATCCAAGTCAAATAAGGTCGGGGTGAAATATGGATTCATATGATCGAAAAATTTGTTGTTATTAAAATCCATTTCACAATTTACAAAAAAGAAACAAACAAAAAAGAAAGAGAAAGAAAAAGAAAACAAACCTATGCTATATTGACTTAGACCTAGACGACTCCTAACTGGTTAGACTGTCCATGGGGGTATATTGTCAGAATCTGACCACGAGTTAATCGGCCAGGTAGGGGCAAGATCAGTGGGAGGTATCCGTGCCGGACAACGGACCTAATTATGCTAAACCACTGTTCTTCGAGGTTTCGCCTCTCAATCCCTAACCTTAGACACCGATTTGACAAGAGTCAACTTCTAACAACTTCCCCTTAGGTCAATCTCCTGAATGAGTCCGAGATGTCCCTAGGGGCCAACGTTTAGCAAGATTTATTTAGGCTTGGGTTGTGTGAGTGGGGAGGTGATTTTTGGGCTAAGGGAGGGTAATGACTTCCCCACCTTATGTTGTTTTGGGTTTTCCCCTTAAATTCAATTCGTGCAAGTGTGCAATATAGATAAGAATGAACACACAAAGAGAGTAAATCACCCACGTGTTTGTCCTAACTATATGCAATGCAATATGTACGCCTCCGTCAAGATCACAGCAACACAAGAACAAAATACAGTATATTGAAATGAAAATTGACATGTGCCTAGATGCAAATCTCTAAACCATTTTAAAATATCCAATTATCGTATTTTAGTTCTTAAAGTTATTACAGTGCACATGTATATAAACAAAAACTAGCAGCAGAATATAAGAATGTACAAGAAATACCCAACTACACAAGAGAAAGTGTGGACTTCTGCAATGCTAAGGAATTGACCTGCACACCAAAAACAAAGAATAAAAGTTAACAAAAATGTGAAATCAAACCGTTCCCATCCCTAGCAACGGCGTCAAAATTTGATCGGGGAAAAACCGCGCACGAAAAATGTATGTTTTGAAATCAAGAGTTAAAGTGTGTACGCTTTGGTTTCCTCGATACTTCCGTTATGGCATAGATGCTAAAAACGAGTCGAATCCACAAGGACGGAGGCGATAGAAGCTTTACGGGAATGTTCACATGTGTGTTAAAGTTTCTTCAACGTTTTAAAGAATCAAAAGAAAGGAAAACAAAGAATAGAAAAGAGAAGTACGGTGAAACATGAAGAAGTGAGAACATATAAGATAAAATGTTTGTGGTTTTTGTTTGTATATCTAAAACAAAGTGAAAAAGAAAGAAAACTCATGGCTACTAACTACTAATAACTCCACCAACATGCTAACCTCTTAGTGATAGTTGCCTCACATGTATCATTGGTCATCACTAGTCCTTGTTACAAGAGATTTTCAAAGCATGACCCATATGTTAACACTAGTCCTTGGTTCAAGAGATTTTCAAAGCATGACCCATATGTTAACTCATCACATCCAAACTCAACAAAACAAGTGCATGCTACACTTAAACCATCAAAATTAAAAGTAAGCATGGAGTAAAGTAATGTTAGCTTGTTAGAGAGTTAGGAAATTAAAGTGCTAGATCCATCATCATGAGCCATCAATGGCTCTTACAAGAGCAAGGCAAGTAGAGGTTATTATTCATGTGGATTATCAAGTAAGAAGTTAGACTAGTTAGTGGTTAATAGTTAGTTGTCATGAGAGAAAAGATTAGCTAAACATGAAAAAAGAGTTAGAGAGAAAACAAAGAGAGATAAAGAGAGAACCTTTCATAACTTATCACCTTCTATTACAAGAACTCTTGCATTCCAACCATGTATCACTCTCTCTCCTATTACAAGATCTACAAGAAATGAAAAATACAAAGAGGAAAAAAAGAGAAGAACTAACCTAAAATACCCTAAATATAACATGGAGAAGAGACTACCCTAAAACTACACTATTCTCTGTATTTTCCCAACTGAGAATCCCAGTGGGGTATATATATGCACCAGGGGAAAGGGGGCCAGGGGAAAACCCAGGCCAAAGTACGGGCGCGGCCACGCCCGTATGGCCGCGGAAACATGGTCCAGGCCGCGTTTCCACAGCTCTTCTAGAGCCGCGCGCGCAGCACCAGCTTCCGCGTGCTGTCGCGTCTGTCCCCTATCGGTTGCGGGTTCCGGTTTCTGGTGTTGGGCCCCTGCTTTTGACAAATCAGCTCTCCAAAGTCAATGACTATATTATAGGCCTTTAATTACTCATTAAATGGTGATTTAGGGTCTTCTTCTTTATTGCACACCATGAACCTAGAAACATGCAAGAGAGGTGTTATTAGCAGAATTTAATATTTAATAAATGTGAAGATGTGGCATGAAATATGCAGTTTTAGAGACTAATCACAAGGCCCTGTTGGAAATGGGGGTCTTGGGCTGATAATGAAAACTTTCAAAGCTGTGCCAGGTTTGAAAGTATCATCAACCGAGTCTGTGGTATAAGAGAGTGTTGAAGTACTAATCCTCTCTTTAATTTCTGCATTTGTGCTTGGAGCTAGACGAGTTAATCGATCAGCCTTGTCCCCCAAACCATTGAAGAGGTAATCTATCCAAGCCATCTGTCTGACCCCTCCAAACCTCAAACTGGTGATCTCAGCGCAGACATGGAAGTGACACAACACTTCCCAATCGGTCACATACACTAAAGAAGCACTATCCTCCATCAAGTGCAGTTCTTCGGCTGATAGGACATATTCTTTGTATGTAATGTCCCCCATCACTAATCTGGAGATTTTGTAAATCTCATGAAGATCGAGCCCCATATCCCCGACTGAGGTGAAGAATGTACATGTCTCCGGATTGTAATGCTCCAGCATGGTAAAGAAGTAATGACTGCTATGCGGAATGCCATACTGAACAGCCCGGACCGCGGTATAAAGGCCGGTCTGTAATAGCTCGTCCTTCAAATCTTCAAGGATGAAACCCACCATCCTCGACCACCAGTACTTGTCTGAGGAATGGACCCATCCCAATGCTCGAAACTCGCCTTTTGTGAAATCACCCTCCACATTCATAAATTGTTTAATGAACATGGACGCATGACGGGAAGTCTCACCTACGGGATACTCCACCTCCAAAGAACCCGGCAACAGTCTGACTTCATTCTTGTCATGATCTACTGGAACTATCGTGTGATAAAAGATCTCCCCGAGAAAAATTTCGGATTGCTCCTCTATCAGGTCTCACTCCGTCGATTGATGAAGAGATAGCAGCTGGATGAACGATAAGGATAACATCCTTTCCATGTCTGGGAGAAAGAAAACGCCTCCAAGCTGATGAAGCCATTTATAACTGCTGCCAAGCATCACCTCAGCATCCTTATTAATGGAGTTTCTGAATAAAAATCTCTGGCTTTTTCAGCAGTGAACAGGCCTCTGATTCAAATCTCCCGTCTGTGATAAGTTCGCCGAAAGTCTGTGAGCTGGCCTGACTTAGCTAGGCCCGCTGTTCTCGATTCTTTCCAGTGAAGGCAAGCATAGTCCTTCTAAGTTTAGAGATGACATCCAGATCTGGTCCACCCACATGATCAAAATAACGTTTCTTTGCTAGAGGATTCAGGGAATACTTCACTACAAAAAGAGAATACAAAATTAGTACTCTGAAAATAGTGAAGTTGCACCAAGTGTTGGAGCACAAACGCAGGGATCGAAACATGAGACTCGCGTTCTGTGACTAAAATGTGAGGCTTACATGAAGCCCGCGTCTAGACTCCATACTTAGAAAAAAAAATTAAGTCTAGAGATTCAAACGCAAGTCTCATAAATGAGACCCGCATTCAAAAGTCTCAAGACGCGGAGCCCAATGAGCTCGCGTTCAATTCGCAGATGCGAGGCTTGCGTTGACAAAACAAAGAAGCGCCAGGATCGCCGACTCGCGTTCTGCTCAGCACGCGAGAACCACGTTCACAAATCAAACAGGAACCAGCGAGATCCGTGTCGATTGTTCAACTTCAATAGATATTTTAAATTTTCAAAAAAAGTTAAGAGATAATGTCTCTTTATGTTCTAATGGCAAAAGCCATTCCACTTACCAAAAATGAGGGCACTTCCTCAGAAGAAGAACTACCCACGGTGGTCTGCGCAGTGACGGTGCTCGAAGAAGCAATGGTTTGCTTGGTTTTGAAGCGATTTTGATAGTGAAATCTTTGAAGAAGATTGGAAAAAGCTCAGAGCTTTATGGGTTTTGGGAAAGCTTAAGAGCTTTAGACGCGTGTCTGATCGAAGATGATGAACAATCAAAGTGAATTGGTTGTTGAAAGACCCGGGTCTTTTATAGGCCCTTGAGTGGCTGAGATACGCGGCGCGTATCTCGAGCTCAATCAGAGCTAGACACGCATCCAACGCGGCACCCGTGTCCGCGTCTGGAAGCATCCAACGTGATTTTCACATTTTAAAAGTCACGTCTCTACTCTTCAGCCATTGAGAGCCGTGTCTCAAAGATAATTGAGAGTCGTGTCTCTACAATATTAAGAATCGCATCTCAAAGTTCATATTTGCACTTGATTAGCATGGCGGTCGCGTTCATGAGAGTTGTGTTCTCTTACATACAAGGAGTATGTCCCTGCATCTGCAATCAGTTCAATGATACACTGGTAAAAAATAATCGACAACTCTACCGGTTCAATAGTACAACAACAAACAAAGCAGAGCCTATAACAAGTGCTAGACTGAGTTTCTAAGACACTTATGATAATCTTCCCTGAAGGCTTCAAACAGTTCAACAGTATACACTTATGAAGACTAGAATCCAGATAGGATCAAGCTCAGGACATTTCAAAAGATTGTCTGTCCAATCATGAAAGCCCAAATCAATTGAAGTCCAAAGTATTTCAAAATTCGTCTCAGTCAACCGCGGAGTATCGAAAACTTTGAAGGAGTTCTATAGGCTGTCAAAAAACCACTAAGGACAAGCCCTCAGACGCGAGCCTTACTTCAATGCGAAGGTTATGTTTCATCTAAAATGCAAACCTCGCGTCCGAAAGCAAAACAAAGACTTCAGACGCGGCTCTGTGTAACTCCACACCTCATGTGAATCTGGGTAACTCCGTGTCCCATGTAGGTCTGAGCAACTACGCGTTCGCGCTGCAACAAGCAGCGCGAGGTCCGCGTCTAGCGCGAGACCTGCGTTTTATTATAACTGATCCCCATTACTGAGTCAATTAGCTTCCCACGTAACGGGGAGTGAATCCTTATAATGGAGAGATTTCAGGGGGACAATAATACCCCTGTGACTCCCTACAAATAGCCTGAGGAGCTATAAAAAGGGGGCAAGCGAAGAGAAAAGGGGGGACGACTTTGGATAATTGAGAGCTGAGAATTCTCAAACTAAAGACTACATGTTTTGTTCTTGGAGAGTAAGAAAAGGAGTAGTCAGTGGACTCTAAACACTTAGTGTGTTAAAAAACAGAGTTTTCTCCTGATTGATCTTTGAGAGCGTCCTGAAGAGAAGCTTGGCATTCGGCCGGTCAACGGAGAATAAGAATCATTCTCTATCGCCACACGAAGAACCCAACATTTAACAAAGAGGATAATCATATCTTCTTCCCTCTTTAGTAATCGGAATCATTCCGCTGTAACTTTTCAGCTACTTAAAGAAACCTTACATCGAGCATACCTTTTTGATCCAAACACTTATCATGAATCTTTGGCAAAAACTTATCTTGTCTTGAAGGTGAGCAAAGTAGGGCAAATAGAATCTTTCCCGTTCTCAGACTTAAACTATGAATTCAAATGCAAGCAAACAAATAAAATAGAAACTGCTATCCATCACCATAAGCTATCAAGGGCACTGCAATGGCAAGATAGTTTCGATACTATAGGTTTCATTGAATTATCATCAAAACCAGAAAGAAGGAGAGTAAGAGAAGAAAAAGAACATAAAATGTAACATTTAATTTGAATAGAGTAACAATGGATGAAAGGATGAAACCTACACTGGAGTCACTTCTCGATACAATCTTCTTCTCTTTCTAACATGAAACTTCTCTCTGGTCTCAATTACATAAATAAAATGAAAGATTACAGTAAAAAGAAAATAAAAATCCTAAGTTACAAACTAAAGAACAGCCTAGCCTATACTCTTTGCTCCATCGTTCTTCCTGGCCTCAGAATTTACAAATATTTATAGCAAAAACATAACGGGAGAGAGCGTCTGAAGATAGAGGGAGAAAACGTCCCCCATATCTCATCAAATTGTTGTGGAAATGCGGCTAAAGCCGCGTTTCCACGGAAGGGATCTGGCCGATGTGCCGATCCCCCGGGGGGGGGGGGGGAGGGGCGTTCCTCCGTTGATCTCTGATGCACATATATTTGTAGTTAATTTTTCCGTTTGAGCTCTGAATTTGCCGTTTTCTCCTTGATTCTCTCAGCTAACAAAATAAATCTAACTAAATCCGAATTAGTTGGGGAATATTTATAATTATCTTCTCTAATCTCTATTAATCTACACTTACAAAAATCAGATATTAAGATAAGTAAATAGCAGGGATTATTACTAAATAAGTATGGGAATGTAATAACAAATATGCTAAATTACATATACGATCAGTGATCCAGGTTTATGTAGGTGATCATGCTAATTCAAAGTTTATCTCCATAAGCGAAAGCTTGTCGCCAGATGAAAGACAAAATCTTATATCTCTCATTCGAGAGTATATAGATGCATTTGAATAAAGTGATGAAGACATGCCTATTCTTGACCCACGAGTGGCAATACATCATCTCAACATAAATCGGACGCTAAACCGGTTAAGCAAAAACAACGGCAGTTTCGACCCGATATTATAGAGGCTATCAAAACCGAAGTTCACAAACTCATCGAATGTGACTTCATTCGAGAGGAACAACATCCAGATTGGGTTGCTAATATTGTACCTGTAATTATGAAGAACGGGAAAATTAGAGTTTGTATTGATTTTTGTGATCTTAATACAATCTGTCTCAAGTATGAATTTTTGGTGCTTATCACTGACGTTATGATTGACAACACATGTGGCTTCAAAAGGAGGTCCTTTATGGATGACCTTTCAGGATATAACCAAATCAAGATGTACCTGAATGAAGAAAAATATACGTCATTCGAATACTGTTGGGGTGTACTATTATACGGTGATGCCATTTGACTTGAAGAATGCTGATACAACCTACCAACGTGCTATGAGCACAATCTTCTGTGACCATTTATGAAAAACAGTGGAATGCTAAGTCGACAATATTGCAATCAAAAGTCACAATAAAGACAACTAGTCCATGGCCTAAGAATGGTGTTCGACATCATGCGGGCACATCAGCTGAAAATGAACCTGATAAAGTCATTCTTGGGAGTACAAGCGGCAAATTCTTTGGATTCATTGTCATATTCAAAAGAAATCACCTTGATTCCGACAAAGTCAAAGCCATCAAAAATATGCAACCTCTTATGACTCTTAAGGAGCTAAGAGGTCTTCAAGGCAGGCTTGCATATATCTGAAGATTCATCGCAAATTTTTGGGTCGCTATCAACCATTCACACGGTTAATGAAGAAATGTGTCTCCTTCATCTGGGATGATGCTTGTCAAAAGGCTTTCGAGGATATCAAAGAATACCTCACCAAGTCACCAGTCCTGTTAGCTCCCGTTTCGGGAAAACCATTCTTACTTTATGTAAGAGCTATGAACCATTCTTTAGGCGCTCTGCTCGCACAAAAAAATGATGAAGATTTCGAGCAAGCCATCTACTATTTAAGCAGAACCTTGATTGAGGGCGAAATTTGCTAAAACCCAGTCTAGAAGGGTGCCTAACTCTGGTCTTCGCTGTCCAGAAGACACGATGTTATGTGGTCGGTCAGACCATACATGTCATTTTAGAGTTAATCCTTTGCGGATCCTCATAAAGAAGGTAGGATCTTTAAAGTCTAGACTGGCTAATTGAGCCATATTATTGTCTCGATATGACATGACTTTCGTGCCACAGTAGACGATAAAGGGCCAAGCCCTTGCATACTTTCTTGCAGCCCATCCGCTTCCGAAAACTTCAAAGTTGCACGAAGACATCCCAGACGAGGTCATCGAAGCTAACATGACCTCAGAAGATGAAGTTTGGCAAATATTCTTTGATGGCGCATCAAAGATGGACCAGAAGGGCAAGATAGTTGCAGGAGTGGGGTGGTGTTTGTCTCACCACACAATCATGTTATTCCTCGTGTTTTCTCATTAACAGAATCCTGGTCCAATAATGTGCCCAAGTACAATGCCCTACTCATTGGTCTCCAGCTTACCCAATAAATGAGGGTACAATACCTTGAAGCTTATGGCGACTCCAAATTGATTGTTAATCAAATCAAGGGAGAGCTCGAGGTTCGTCATGAAGACCTAATACCTTATAAACATGCAGCCATTCAGTTGGCTAACACACTCGATGGTTTCTATATCAGTTATGTGTCTCGCCTTCAAAATATAAAGACAGACGCTCTACCTGCACTTGCTACATTGGTGTTACCACCAGGCACCAGTTACCTCACGGTGGCTACTCGTCATTTCAACTGTCTAAAATTTAGTTTAAAGGTTACGAAGGTCATACAATCCCAACTAGTTTCGAGCCTAGAGACTGGTAATTTCCCATCACCGATTATGCCATGCATGACAAATTACCCGATGATCTCAAGGAGGCAGTTTCTATTCGATGAATATTTTTTCATTTTACTATGATCTATGATCTAATGGTAAAGACACTTCTTCATCTGATCACAGTACCTCTTGTCCTGCATCTCATCCCTCGAAATCTGAGGGTCCACCATCTGCAAGAAGTTATTCAACGAAGGAAAAAAAAATGAGATTGAAAACTGGAAGGGCTGATTTGAGGTTGAAGGAAGAATGGATCTCTCAGTTGTTTAAGTAAATATTTATATAACTGAGAAGTTTCCCTTTTGTTGCCTCTTTATTTAAAAATTGATTTTGGAGTGTGTGACAAGAAAATGGAAACAAATGTTATTGCTTGACAGCATGCTCCCCACAAAATGTGAACTCCAAATTAATTGCATAATAATTCGACCGTGCTCAGCCTCATCCTCATGCACTGCATGTAAATATACCGTTTTTCTTTTTCTCTTTCCATGGAATTGGGTTCTTTGGGCTCTTCCCGTTGCCTATTGAACCTGGATACATGTGTTTACTAATGTCTAATGTCTGTTATTTGTAAAATTGTAAGCCGTAACTCGTAAAATTACAAGTCATAAAATTTTCCTTTTATTTTCTGTTGTTTGTTTTACTGTAAAATAACTTACTAATCATTTTCAGTTTTTCACTTGCAGTTGCTATAATTAATTTTGTGATCATGTAAATCTCACTTTTACATTCACATTTTCTTACTTGTAGCAGTTACAATTAATTTTGTAATCATATAAATCTCAGTTGTAGTATATTTACAGTTCAAAAATATTACTTGATGATTAATATATAATTAAATATTATTAAATATTTAATATTTTTAACAGTACTTAATTTTTTATTAATAATTTATTTTTTAATCTTTTATTTGTTATTATTTTTATATTGTTTTAAAATCAAATATTTTATTACTTTAATTTAATATTGTTATTTATTATTTTATTAGTTTATTAATATTTTATCAAATTTCCTAATATTTTACTAATATTTTATTAATATAACAGTGTTATGTTTTAATATAAAATTACTATATATTTAATTTTATTAATTTTATAATATAAATAATTACTTTATTAATATTATAGTATAATTTATTATTATATTAATATTTTATTATATGTAATTATTATAATTGTATTTTAATTTGTTATTTTATAATATTTATAATATTATATTATTATAATATTATAATAATATTTTATTATTTTTTTCTTAATATTTTATTAATATTTATATTTACTGGTATTCTTAAAATTTTATTAGTATTCTTTAAATTTTCTTAAAATTTTATAATTATTTATTTAGTTAACATTTTTTTAATATTTTACTAATTATAAAAATATTTTATTAATATTATTATTATAAGTAACATATTAATATTTATTTTTTCTCAAATTTATTAATACATTTTAATTTTTAATAGTAGATTTAATTTAATAATATTTGTAATATTTAAATCATTGATACAGTTAATTTTGTGGTCTACTTTTTCACTTACAATATTACATTACCAACCAAACACCGTAAAACACAATATAGTTTCTCACTTCTACTTTTACATAACAAACCAAATACCGTAAAACACAATGTAGTTTCTCACTTATACTTTTACATAACAAACTAAATACCGTAAAACACAATATAGTTTCTCACTTACACTTTCACATTATCAACCAAACACCGTAAAGCACAATATATTTTTCCTGCTACAGTTCACTTTTCCCATTCTCATTTTACGACTTACGACTTGTGACCCACTTGCAACAAAACAAACAAGCTCTGTACCTGCAATAGAAGCTAGTTTACTTTTAGTGAAGATAAGTTGGTTTGGACTTAGAGCCTATTTGGCAAGAAAAATAACCCACAGAAAATTGACTGTTGTCAGCGTACTATAGGGGCCTGACAGCAGTCAAAAATTTTGAGAAAAAAAAGGTAACAGCCTAGAGAGAAAAATTGACACAATTTTTCTGATTTTTATTCTTGTCATACAAACAACTCAATGCGAAAAAGCCCAAGAACTAGTTCACTTTCCACCAACCAAACAAGCCCTCAGGAAACTTCAGGACATTTCATGCTCAACAAGAATTGATCTGAATCTCAACTACAATTATGCATCGTTCTCCATTTCCCCCAGCTTTCTTCATTCGACTTCACAGTCGCTACTACTTTGATGTTCGTACCATTGGCTGTTTTCAATTTTAGATAAATAAAGAAAAGTTTTGAAAAACTGACCCCAACGGGCCCAAGCTGACTCGACCCTGAACTTATCCCGGGCTCAAGCCTAGACATGTTTGTAGACAACAATAAATTATTGAATCTAATGCTAATAAAATCTTCGAAAAAAATAGTAAATATCTAACAAATTTATAACTACTCTTAAAATTTAATAATTTGAAACACGTGCACTTTTTTTGTGGCCACTCTTTCTCCCCCCTCTTATTTTCTTGTGATATCCGATTAAAGACCAATCTAGAGTGTTCATCTGATTATATATTTATATATAGTTCTTTTCTATGTATGCCTGTCACATGAAATCAATTATATATTTAAATATAAAACCACTGTCCTTTTTCGCAAAACAAAAGGGTGCCCCCTGTTTCATCAAATTCTATAGGAAACACCTGCAAATGACTCAGAATTAATGGTGTCAAATTTAAATCACTGTGTTACTTGTCATAATGAAAAAAAGGCTAACAGGCTATATACATCTAGCTCCAAAACAAAATACAAAATCATTGCAGTTAAAACAATGTAAATGGCTGAGCTCATGCGCCTTGTCTCCTCTGTTTGTTTCTGTAGCAGAGATTTAATAGGTTTACAATAAGAGCACATGTGGCAGTTTCTACCAACCTCTGAAAGATGTCTCCCAGTAAAAAAAAACCTAAAACAAGCAGCTCTCAGCATCAGTCTCAGGTTTTCAGCAAAAACCATCAGCTCTCTTCCATCTGCATTGCCTATAAATTCCCCTGCTCCTCTTCAACCAAGACCTTAAATTCATCCAGAGCTTTACTAATCTTCTTTGAAAACTAGAGAGAGTACTCTTCTGTTTACAAACTGATCAGAATGGCTTCAGTAACTCGCTCCTCCCTCGATCAGAAGCTGGCCATGGCGAAGCGCTGCTCTCATGGTATATACTGCCTCTCCTCTGAACTATTCATAAGCTCTCAAAGCCGAAATTTTATTGATAACATAAATTTTCACTGTATATCTTGAACAGAGGGTGTCATCGCTGGAGCAAAGGCAGCCATCGTTGCTAGTGTTGCTGCTGCTGTTCCTACTGTAAGCATTCTAGCTCTTCTCATTGTTTTGCTGACAACTGATGCCAATTTTACTAACAAGAATCATGGATTTGGTTCAGTTGGCTAGTGTTCGGATGCTGCCATGGGCAAGATCCAACGTCAATCACGCAGCTCAATCTCTCATCATCTCTACAGGTTATTAACTGAAAATAAATATTGTTTACTGCAAAACAAACGGTTTTAGAAAAATAAATAATGGTAGGTTACTTCAACTTTTCGCAGTTGCTGGGGCAGCATATTTCACAGTTGCAGACAAGACAGTCCTGGCTTCAGCAAGGAGGAACTCCTTCAAGAATGATAACTTTGCGGACATCAAAGCGTGAATCTTTTACCACATTATGTTAGTCCTTAAGCGTAGTACTCCAGGAAGTTATGTAAACGTAAAATGAGGATATTAATAATAAGTGTATGATTTTTGCTCATCAACATTTTCCTTTTGGCTAATACAATTTTTATCAGTATCCCCCACCCCCCCCCCCCCCCCCCCACCCCCCCCCCCCCTCCCCCGCGGCGCGCGCGCGTGAAATCTAGTTATATCAAGAGGCTAATAATCTCAAGGCTGACCATTTGATTGTAGCTGCAAATAATAACTAGTATACCGCCGTAGTCGGTGAGAAAACGACCGATCAGTCAGGAGTAGGAGGGGGAAGAGAAAGAAGGAGGAGAAAGAAAGAGGGGAGCTGAGAGAGGAAGAAGTAATAGGAGGTCGATGCTGCTCTCTCTCTTTCTCCCTCATGGATGAAGACGGATGGACGGACGAACAAAGTTTCTATATGAGTCACGAGAGAAAACCTCTCTTCGGTTAGTTTTGATTAGCACACAACCTGATCAAATCTGGTGGTAAAAGAAACTAAATCGATGTAGTTTGTGTATTGAAAAAACTAAGGCCGAAGGAAATATGGACACCCCACGAAATTCTTTTTAATTGGATGAATTATTCTCTCTTTCTTTCCTTTTTTCTTTTATTCTTTTTTCCCCTCAATAAGTTCCTAGAAGAGGAACATGCATGTGGAGTGTTTGATGATAACCAATAAAATCAAGCTCGATGGCTACTAGTGTAGGGAGAGAGGAGATAGAGGAGATAAAAGACATCGGAAGAGTTTTTTAAAATTCATCAGGAAGATAGTGCAGAGATCGGAAGTCCAAAGAAGCAAGAACAAGAACTTGTTACAAGCAAGGACAGAGCCCGATCGACCGCTCAGTCGACCGGTGTGCATGACGTGCACAGGCATGGCCCGGTCGATCGCCCGGTCGACCGTGGTAAAGGAACAGTCGACCGGCACGATCGACCGACTAAAAGACGCAACTCTCGGTTGGTCCCGGTCGACTGAGGACAAGGGTCGGTCGACCTGTCGGTCGACCGATTGACGCGTTCTGTCACTCCTTTTCTGTTTTGGGGTCGAATCCAATCAGGGTTTCCTAAATTCTTGGGACTCTCTGGCTATAAATATGGGTTAAAGCTCTCATGAATTGTATCCCTTAAAGTATCAGTCTAGTATTCCCTTGTATTGATTGTCGAATCAATAAAATCTCTCTCTCCCCTTACCCCGAGGACGTAGGCAAATTGTTGAACCTCGTTAAATATTGTGTTGGCTTGCTTTCTCTCTTATTTGTCTGTTCTTGTCGTGTGGGTACTTCTCCGCTGCATCTATTTCTATTGGTGGGTTCCTCATTGGTTGTTGCCTCGCGCGCAACAAGTGGTATAGAGCATCTCAGGTTCGTCGTGAGATCGTGTGTTGATTCCAAGGGCATCAGTTGCTGTTTGGCGGAGATCGTGTGTTAATCTCGGAGCAGAGTTGGGACCATTTGTGGGATCATGTGTCAATCTCAAAATAACGTTTGGATTGCTCAAGGAATCAATTTGGAGGAGTAGATCGCTTCAGAAACTCTTCGAGGGTTTCGCCTTGAGGTAAAGATCATATTTTTATCCAGCTTTATTTATCTAAATCTATTTGCTTTCACATTATTTGAGTAATCAATTGAGAAGATGGCTGGAATAGTACATCTACGGTGAAATCCGAGAATCCACATCCGTTGAGGATTGATGTGGTGAAGTTCTACAGCAAGAGCAACTTCAGTATGTCGAGATGTGAGGTGATGGATGCATTGACGACATCAAATCTTGAAGACACTCTACGGTTAGAGAAAAAACGTGATTCTACTATTAAAGAAGATTGGGACAAGATGAACTGGACAGCGTGTGGCTTGATCAGGTCTTTTTTGACACAAGAAATCAAGTATCATGTGTTACATGAAATATCTGCAAGGCAGCTGTGGGAGATTCTGGAGGAAAAGTATCTGATGAAAAGCATCAAATCGCGGTTGCAGTTAAAAATGAGACTTTATCGTTTCCAGATGAAGAGGGAAATCTTCGTAGACAAACACATGAATAACTACACAAAGCTTCTTACAGACCTAGTTAATGTGGATGTGGAGATCAATGAAGAGGATAAGGCGGTAATTCTATTGAATTCTCTTCCTGAAGAAGAGAATAAGACCTTTACTCTTTCATTGATCAATGGAAGAAAATCCCTTAACTATAATAAGGTGTCTGCTGCTCTTGTGAATTATGAAGTAAGGATGCAGAACAGACTGTCTTCTTCAGGGAGCACAACAGAAGAGGCATTGACGGTAAGAGGCAGGAGTTTCAATCAGAAGGGCAGAGATGATCAGGGAAGATCGAGGTCCAGATCAAAATTCAGAGATCTGAAAAAGAACCAGTGCGCCTTATGCAAGTAGATAGGGCACTGGAAGGTTGATTGTCCGAAGGCCAAAGGTAAGAAGAAGGAATCGAAGACTGAGGCAAATCTCGCACAGGTGGTCAGTACTCATGCCAGTATTTCACAGGCGAATGAATCGGACTCAGACTCATCGATATTCTCTTTCTCTGTTACTACTCCTACTATTTGTTACTCAGGTAGTGCTGAGTGGATCTTAGATACAGGAGCTACCTATCATGTGTGCCCGAACAGGGACTGATTTTTAGCTTTGAGAAGCTAGAGGGATATTTCGCTGTCATGGGTAATGATCATCCATGCAATGTGGAAGGGATATGTACAGTCTGTATCAATATGTTTGATGGGATAGTACGAGAATTGAAGAAAGTGAGGTATATACCTCAACTCATAAGGAATCTTATCTCTGTTGGTGTTTTGAAAACGTTGGGTCTTCTGGTATCCATACAAGGTGGTGTTTTCAAGATGACCAACGACTCAGTGGTGGTCATGAAGGGCGTTTGTCAGAACAATCTCTACTACTTGAAAGGTAGTACAGTAACATGTCAGGTGGAGACTTTTATTTTTTCAGATGATGTTTGCACACAGGCCTGACAGATGAGGCCTGGACAAGGAGGAAAAAAGTCTTTGCAAGCTCCAGTAAAGAAGGGATCATTTGAAGGTGCATCTACCTGCAACATGAAATTGAGTGAACACGGCGTTTTGGACAAGAAGAAGGTGAAATTCAGCACCACTACTCACCACTCTGAATGACTTCTTGATTATATTCACGTAAGTATTTGGGGACCTGTTAAGACTGCATCGCTTGGAGGTCATAGGTACTTTGTCACTTTTATTGATAATTTATCTAGGCATTGTTGGATATATCCATGAGACAAAGGTTTAAAGCCATATGTATGCTAGTGAAGTGGAAGGATATGATGGAGAAACAGACTGGTAGAAAGATCAAGGAGCTTCAAATTGGTAATGCTGAAAGATATAGAACCAATTCCTATGATTTGGCCAGAACACTGGTATTAGTACTCACTTCACAGATGGAATACATGGGTTGGCTAAGGAGATAAACTATTCCTTGCTGGAGAAGGCTCAGTGTTTTTTCTAATGCACAATTAGACAAATCGTTTTGGGCTGAGGTGATTGTATATGCTAGCCATCTCATAATGGATTGTCATCGACTGTGATAGGAGATAAAACTTCACTAGAAGTTTGGTCTGAAAAAGCTACTCAAGATCATGGTTTGTTGCGGGTATTTGAAAGTCCGACCTACTTTAGTGTCAAAGATGGCAAGGTGAATCTGCGAGCAAAGAAGTTTGTGTTTTTGGGTATCAAAAGAAATATTGAAGTCTACAAGTTATGGGACCATGAAAACAAGAAGATCGTGTTGAGTCAGCATGTCACATCTGATGAGACTTAGCGTTGAAGTCTACCGTCTTTCAGCAGGTGGAGAGGATGAAGACTAAGGATGTTTCACAGCGGTTACTCCACCACCTCTGGTTGGTTCGGTATCAGTGAGGACTTCACTAGATGTGACACCGGGTGAATATCATGTAGCCAATTTTAATGCTGAACAGGTTGAAGACATTGATGAAAATGTCGAATTATTTACAGCAATTAGAACCAAGATAAGACCACGAAAGTGGGTGAAGAAGCATGAATCTCAAGCTTGTGGCCGCGACAAGCTCAATTTGAAGGCTGTTGTTCTCCACGACGGTAGTAAGGAGATTCATATGACTCAGCCAGATCGGTTCATTGCTGAAGATTCAGTCACAGGTGCTTGAGCTTGATGGAGTTCATGTCAATGAACTACGGTTGGCTTGATCCCTTGGGCAAGGTATGTAGGCAACCGTAAAGGTGCAACCATTTAGTGATGCAACCCGTATGAAGCCATTTGGGTTCTCGAGAAGCTGATTGAGACTTCACGTAGAGGTGAAAAGTTAGAATTCACTAGAGGTGAAAAGTTGAATTTCATGTAGAGGTGAAGAGTTGGAATTCACGTAGTGGTGAAAAGTTAAACTTCACATAGAGGTGAAGCATTGTGATCTTGATGAACAGTGGATCTTCTTGTGAGAAGATGATTAAGCTTGAATAAGGGGGTGTGCATCCAGTTTGTTGAAGCGGATGATGGTGTTTGGCGTGCTCTACTCAGATTTGATTGGACCGTCTTGAAGACATGTGGACTAGAGAGAGCTAGTCCGTTGGAGAGTCAGTGTTGGCTCATGATGGGTTTTTCTTGAGGTCATTTGGAATAGAGTTCCATGAAGTTGCTGAGTTTTAGACACGTTCGTTGGTTGGCTCATATGGTGTTGTTCCTCGTCGGTAAAGTGATGGGAAGACATGTATGATGCTTTCTGTTTGAATACCTGAGCTGAAGTTGAAAGTTTACAATTGATATTGGAGTTTGGTGAGAGTTGCAAGTGACGACAACAAACTCAATTTGGCTCTAGTGAGATCAGTGAAAATCAATTGTAAGTGTGCTGGCGATTCGTTTGAAGGAACATGTTTCGTCTGTTGGCCAAATTGAGATCGTGTGTCGATTTCACCGTGATCGTGTGTCGATTTTCCCAGGTGTTCGTTGGAGTTCGGCTCAGATTTGAAAAATCTTCACATAGATGGAGAATTATAGGGAGAGAAGAGATAGAGGAGATAAAAAAACATCGGAAGAGTTTTTTAAAACTCATCAGGAAGATAGCACAGAGATCGGAAGTCCAAAGGAGTAAGAATAGGAACTTGTTGCAAGCCAGGATAAAGCCCGGTCGACCGCCCGGTCGACCGGTGTGCACGACGTGCACAAGCATGGCCTGGTCGACCGCCCGATCGACTAGGGCAAAGGAATGGTCGACCGGCACGGTCGATCGACTGAAAGGCGCAACTCTCGGTTGGTCTCGGTCGACTGGGCCGGTCAACCAAGGACAAGGGTCGGTCGACCAGCCAGTCGAACGACAGATGCATTGTCACTCATTTCAGGATTCAAACTCCTTTTCTCTTTTGGGGTCAAATCCAATCGGGGTTTCCTGAATCCTTGGGACTCTCTGGCTTTAAATATGGGTTAGAGCCCTCATGTATCCCTTAAAGTATCCCTCTAGTATTGCCTTGTATTGATTGTTGAATCAATAAAATTCTCTCTCTCTCTCCCTTGCCCCGAGGATATAGGCAAATTGCCGAATCTCGTTAAATATTGTATTGGCTTGCTTTCTCTCTTGTTTGTTTGTTCTTGTCGTGTGGGTACTTCTCCGCTGTATTTATGTCTATTGGTGGATTCCTCATTGGTTGTTGCCTCGCGCGCAACAACTAGCTGCAGTGCTCCCTCAAATATTGGGTAATGTTGGTTATACAATGATTATGATCACTTCCAATATCACTAAGCCTAATCTCAACTAGATTTTCCTAGGCCTAGAATTGGGTCTGAATCAAGCTTTTCGATCAATAAGTTTAAACATGCCGTAAATTTGGATGACTATTTTTTCTCTCACATCGGTGCTCTTAGCCATGAATCCTTGGCACATTGGGCTGAATGTCTCAACCTCTCAAGTCATAACCCATCTATGTCTCATTTCAGGTTTTCAGACTAATTATATTTAGTGCCACTAATTAAAGTGTAACATTTTGAACATGAATAAAAGCCTCTGCAGTCATTTGTAGTCGATAATATGAGTTCTTTTTATAATTTTTTTTAAATTTTATCTTTAAATCCAGGTTTTGCATTGTCAAGTAAGTACTAATTACACCACATCACCTATAAATACACCGGTAGCCCTTTGCTATCATGAGTCAGAAGGAAATCTTTGTCTGTCTCTTTCCATTTCTGTTGCCGTTACTCCTTTCCTGCATACTTGTTGTTTAGTTTCTGTCTTGATCATTAAGCTCAGTTTAACTGAGTTTAGGTATAATCTATCTTCCTGGCAATTAAACAGAACAGAACATCATAGGAAATTTGTTCATAATGTACCCTCCAACAAATGGCAGTATTGGGACAAACAAAATACGGTTTTATTCTTGCTTTTTTTCCAAAATATTGGTATATTCTAAATACTTAATCAATGAGTCCATTTTTAGCATCTCTCGATACCTAGCTGATATTGTTCTCTCTGTAGAAGAGATATTCATTGGTTCACAGGGTTCAATTTTAGCACTTTGTTAACAGGGGCAATTTTTAACATGTATTGCGGTAGTAGGCAATATGGACACAAAGCTAAATTATTGAAATTAGAATTGGTATTGTATCAAAAATTAAACAACTAGCAGCTTACCACTAGTACAATCTTTACAATAAAAAGCCTAATCAATCTTGATAGAAGCTACTGGAGAGAGAAAGCAAAACAGTTCCATATTATCTGCATCAATTTAATGGAGCAAATGGGTACAATAAGGACATTAAGCATAATCTGCATGTAAACTAGAAATCTCGCAACATATTCAATATCTCTCAACAACCATCACACCCATGAGCACAGCTCAATGATGCGTGACAATGGATGATGGTAAGGTAGATGTACAGCCTCATCAACTGTCAAGATGTCACTAAGATACAATCTGACACAGGAAGTCTAAATAAGAGATCAATCACTACAAGTTCTCTTCCAGTGCAAACGAGGATGATAAAAATGTAGTAGTTAAGATACCAAACCCTACCATGAGGAGGCCAAACTTCTTTTAAATAGTTCCATGGGAACTGACATCCTATTAACCAAAGGAAAATGTAGGATCATGCCAAAAACCAACATAGTGTAGGAAAAAAAATATCCTAAAAAGAGAAAACTAAGTAAACCAACACTGTTGGGATCAAATCTGTGTGATTGGAAAGTTACAAACAACTTGGCTAAGAACTAAGAAATGTCTTGTACTCTTTGCTAACCTCAATCCACTCTATTCTCCTCAGCTAAGAACTAACAATTGTTAATTATTAAGTTCCTCATTAATAAGTCTATTGTCCACTCATAATCATACTCTTCTCAAGCAAATGATGATTTTCCCTCTTTCTGACCAGCTACTCCTTTAAAGCAGCAGCTGCTGCAGCTGCAATGCTTCTCTTACGGCCTTCATTTCTGCAGGGAGAGAGGAGATAAAGGAGATAGAGGAAGATAGCACAGAGACCGGAAGTTAAAGGGAGCAAAAACAGTACATGCAGCAGGCCAAGATAGGGCCTGGTCGATCGGTGGACAAGGCCGGTCGACCGCCCGGTCGACCAGTGTGCACGACGTGCACAGACATGGCCCGATCGACCGCTCGGTCGACCGTGGCAAAGGAACGGTTGACCGACCGGTCCACCGACTGAAAGGTGGCTGCTCTCGGTTGGTGCCGGTCGACCGGGCCGGTCGACCGAGCATAAGGGTCGGTCGACTGACAAACGCGTTTTGTCTCCTTTCTGAATTCGGACTCCTTTTCTGTTTTAGGATCGAATCTAATCAGGGTTTCCTAAAACCCTGGGACTATGTGGCTATAAATATGGGCTAGAGCCCTCATGTATTGAACAACTGGAAATCCCTTGAAGTATCCCTCTTGTATTGACTTGTATTGATTGTTGAATCAATAAAATTTCTCTCTCCCTTGCCCCGAGAACGTAGGCAAATTGTCGAACCTCGTTAAATACATGTTGATTTGCTTTCTCTATTGTTTCTCTGTTCTTATCGTGCTGGGTACATCTCCGACTTCATCTATCTCTGTTTGGTGGATTCCTCATCGGTTGTTGCCCAGCGCGCGCAACAAGTGGTATCAGAGCATCCCAGGTTCGTCGTGAGATCGTGTGTCGATTCCAAGGGCATTAGTTACTATTTGGCAGAAACCGTGTGTCGATCTTGGAGCAGCGTTGGGAATGTTTGTGGGATCGTGTGTCGATCTCAAAACAGCATGTGGATTGCTCGAGGAATCAATTTGGAGGAGTAGATTGCTTCGAAAACTCTTCGAGGATTTTGTGTGGAGGTAAAGATCTTGTTTTTATCTAGTTTGTTTTATATAACTCCATTTGCTTTCGCATTGCTTTGAGGAATTAGTTGAGAAGACGGTTGGAGATATTACATCTACGGTGAAATTCGTGATCCACATCCATTGAGGATTGATGTGGTGAAGTTCGACGGCAAGAACAACTTTGATATGTGGAGATGTGAGGTGATGAATGCACTGACGGCGTCAAATTTCGAAGACACTCTACGGTTGGAGAAGAAGCACGATTCAACTGTTGAAGAAGATTGGGACAAGATGAACCGAACAGCGTGTGGCTTGATCAGGTCTTTTTGACACAAGACATCAAGTATCATGTGTTGCATGAAATATCTGCGAGGCAGCTGTGGGAGATCCTGGAGAAAAAGTATCTGACGAAAAGTGTCGAATTGCAGTTACAGTTGAAGAGTAAGCTTATCGTTTGCAGATGAAGAGAGGATGCTCCATTAACGAACACATGAATATCTACACAAAGCTTCTTACAGACATAGTTAATGTGGATGTGGAGATCGATGAAGAAGATAAGGCGGTAATTCTATTTAATTCTCTTCTTGAAGAAGAGTATGAGACATTTACTCTTACATTGATCAATGAAAGAAAATCTCTTAACTACAATGATGTGTCTGCTGCTCTTGTGAATTATGAAGTAAGGAGACAGGGCAGACTGTCTTCTTCAGAGAGCACAGCAGCAGAAGCATTGGCGGTAAGAGGAAGGAGTTCCAATCGAAAGGAAAGAGGTGATCAGGGAAGATCAAAGTTTAGATCAGGCTTCAGAGATCTAAAGAGGAACCAGTGTGCCTTATGCAAGGAGCAAGGGCACTAGAAAGTTGACTGTCCAAAGGCCAAAGGTAAGAAGAAGGAGTTGATGACCGAGGCAAATCCCACACAGGTGGTCAGTACTCATGTTAATACTTCCCAAGCAGATGGATCAAATTCAGACTCATCGGTATTTTCTTTCTTTGTTACTACTCCTACTGTTGGTTTCTCAGATAATTCTGAGTGGATCTTAAATAAAGGAGCTACCTATCATGTGTGTCCGAACAAGGACTGATTTTCTAATTTTGAGAAGCTAGATGGATGCTTCACGGTTATGGGTGATGATCATCCGTGTAATGTGAAAGGGATAGGTACAGTCTGTATCAAGATGTTTGATGGGATAGTACGAGAATTGAAGGAAGTGAGATATGTACCTCAGCTCAAAAGGAATCTTATCTCTGTTGGCGCTTTGGAAACGTTGGGTCTTGTGGTATCTATACGAGATGGTGTTCTCAAGATGACCAAAGGCTCAATGGTGGTTATGAAGGGCATCCGCCAGAATAATCTCTACTACTTGAAGGGTAGTACAGTTACAGGACAGGTGGAGATTTCTATTTCTTCAAATAATGTTTGCACACAGGTCTGGCAGATGAGGGTCGGACAGGAGGTGAAAAGTCTTTGAATGCTCCAGCAAAGAAGGGATCATTGGAATGTGCTTTTACCTGCAACTTGGAATTGGGTGAACACGGCGTTCTGGATAAGAAGAAGGTGAAATTCAGTACCACTACTCATCACTCAGAAGGTCTTCTTAATTGTGTTCACGTAAGTATTTGGGGACCTACTAAGAATGCATCGCTTGGAGGTCATAGGTACTTTGGCCCTTTTATTGATAATTTATCTATGCATTGTTAGATATATCCCATGAGACAAAGGTGTGAAGTCCTAAATATATTGGTGAAGTGAAAAGATATAATGTAGAAGCAGACTGGTAGGAAGATCAAGGAGTTACAAATTGGTAATGTTAAAAAATACAAGACCCAATTCCTACAATTTGGCCAGAACACTGGTATGTTTCAAACTTTACAGATGGAAGACATGAGTTGGCCAAGAAGATAAACCATTTCTTACTGAAGAAGGCTTCATTTGTTATCTAATGCACGATTAGACAAATCGTTTTGGGCTGAGACGATTGTGTATGCTAGCCATCTCATAAATGGTGTGTCATCGATTGTGATAGGAGGTAAAACTCTTTTGAAAGTTTGGTCTGGGAAAGCTGCTCAAGATTATGATTTGCTGCGAAAATTTGAAAGTCCGGCCTACTTTTGTGCTAAAGATGGCATGGTGAATCCGCGAGTAAAGAAGTTTGTATTTTTGGGTGTTAAAAGAAATATGAAAGGCTACAAGTTATGGAACCCCAAAAACAAGAAGATCGTGTTAAATCAGTATGTCACATTTGATGAGACTTCAGTGTTGAAGTCTACCGTCTCTCAGCAGGTGGAGAGGGTGGAAACCAAAGAAGTACCACAGCGGGTGGAGGTTGATGCTACTCCACTATCTCTAGTTGGTTCGGTATCAGTGAGGACTTCACAGGATGTGACACCGGGTGGAGATCATGTAGCCAGTTTTGATGCTGAACAAGTTGAAGACAATGATAAGAATGTCGAATTATTTGCAGTAATTGGAACCAAGATAAACCACCAAAGTGGGTTAAAGAAGCATGAATCTCAAGTTTGTGACCGCGACAAACTCAAGTTGAAGGTCGTTGTTCTCCATGACGGTGGTGAGCAAATTCATATAACTCAGTCAGGTTAGTTCACTGCTGAAGATTCAGTCACAAGTACTTGAGCTTGATGAAGCTCATTTCAATGAACTACGGTTGGCTTGATCCCTTGGCAAGATATGTAGGCAGCCGTAAAGGCGCAGCCATTTGGTGATGCAACCCATATGAAGCTATATAGTGTATTTGGGTTCTCGAGAAGCTGATTGGACTTCATGTAGAGGTGAAGAGTTAGAATTCACATAGAGGTGAAGAGATGATGGAGCTAAATGCGGTCTGGGCTGTGGTGCTGTCATGGCCTAGAGTCTTACGGCCAAACAAGGAGAAGGGAAACGGGGTTTCGGCCAAGACCAGATGCTGGAGGAGAACTTGGTGATGGCGGAGCTCGGGCTTGAGTGGCACGGCAAGGAGGAGTAGGTGGTGAAGATGCAACATGCCTGCGTGGGTTTGCCAGGGATCTCACAAGGAGGAGGGCATGGTGCACACCCGGGTATGCGCGGCTGTAACACCCCGCTCCCGGAATACGTACTTAGTTGTGTATTCGTATTTTTCGATCGTATTTTTTTGATTTACTTCCTATATTTATTTTGTATTATGAATTATTTATATGATCGTTTTACCTTGGATCTGGATTCGTGGACTCGGATTCAGCCCTAGTCTGAACCGGGACCCGATCTCAGGTTATTACTCGATTTAGTCTTTCTGATATTCAGATTTGACAGATTTCAGTTTCAAACATCATTTTCCAATATTTTAGATTTTTCATGATTTTCTGAAAATTTTCAGAATTAAATTGAAAATCTTCAAACCGGTGTGGACCAGTACCACTGACCGATTCTCGGATTTTTAATTTACAAACGGAGTTGAAATTCTAAAAACGGCTTTCCTGCAACTTCTTAAAATCACATTTTCTATCTAAATACTTTTTCTGAGAATTTTTTGAATTTATCAAAATTCCCCCGAATTTGGTGTCGGCCAGTATCGCTGGTTGATTTTAGGATTTTTAGTTTACTATTGGAATCAAATTTCTGAAAATCGATTTCACCAAAAATCTTTATATAATATTTATTATTTTTGAGAATTTTTGGGAAGCTTTTCAAGCTACTTTATTTTTTAGACTTTTCCGGAGTTTTCGGTGTTTTCCCAGATACCGAAATTCTATCCAGATATTTATTTTTTTTCCTCTTTCTCTATTTTCTCTCTCCTTGTTAGACGCGAGTTTCACCAACCTGGATTCATCATTAAATGCAGAGATCCTCTCTATACTGCATTTAATGCTCTGCTAATCAATTCCAATCAAGTCAAATCTGAGTTTTGTCCTTTCTGTTAAACGCAACATTCGCGTTTTTCTTGGACGTGGATTTTTATCTCCGCGTCTAGGTCTTTGGCCTAGACGCGGGTGTCCTTTGCCAGACGCAAGAATCATTTATATGGGACGCAGGTGTCATTTGATGAAAGGATGGCAATCTTATATTAATATTTCCCTCCTTATATAAACCACCCCCATCTCTTCCTCTCTTTCATTTTTTTCTTTCTTCTTTCTTCTCCTTTCTAGCAAACGAAAATGCAGCCAAGCTAGCCACCTTGCCTCCTTCTTTAGCCGGCCACCCTCCATTTCCACCACCATCTCCTCCACCAATTTCTCCACCATTCTCCCCTCCATCTTCTCCTCCATTTCCAACAACAACAACACCTCTACACTACCTTCTTCATCCTCATTTCCACCAAGAAACTCCAAGGAAAACCACTTCCACACCACCACTTCACCACCTTCCCCACCACTACCTACACCACCTTAACCACCACGAACCACGCCATCTTTCTCTCCTCGGTATACTCTTTCTAACGAGGTATAGCTTCGTTCTCCGAAGCCTCGTTTCCAAAACT